>SRPP01000253.1:0-35664 GCA_018360055.1 Claviceps monticola
GATTTTTTATCCTCCCGGGCTCATAACTGTTGCACAAAAGAATGGGCGCAGCCGTCTGGCCACTCTGATGTGCTTTTGTTTACCCCTATATACCCTGCGATAATATTTCTTCATATACCTTTGTATGCACGTGGACTTCGCTTCATTCCTGCTGTTGTAAGTTGTTGCCCATGCATTTTGAATGTTTTCCCCTCATGTACTCCTTGTGATACTGAGCAATGTAAATCAGAACAGTGAGCACTTTGTGACTATCAAATTGTTGTGTTGCATTGTCTAGAGCTGAGAGCTGTCTGAAGCTACCTATTGTGGTCTCTGTGCCGCCGGATGATGTAATGTAGCTATGTATTGAACCTGGAGCCATGTCTTGAGTACCTTGTCTGGCTAGATATCCAGGATTCTGTGATGGCCAAGGAGCTACGGGGAAAGCGTGAGAGTGCAAGGCAGTGTCCATGTGATGCGGCAAAGGAGGATGCTGTCCTACAAAAGCTGCCTGTGACCCATATTGTGAGGTAAACTGCAACCCATTTTGTGACTCTTGGAGAGCCAGCGCGGCAGCGCCTCTTTTTATGCGCTCATATCGATTGAAGCGGTACTGGCTTAACTGCCACAAGGAGAAGCTGTTGAAATGCTGGACTGACGACCATCCACACTTCGGAATAACAGAGACAAGCAGAGCTGAGGGTGCTCATAAGATGTTTGAAAGCATGGCTGAACGGTAGCCAAGCAGACTTACCATGGCTTTTCTGTCGTTTTGATGAATGTCATGTCGAACAAGTAACGACAGTGTGCAACGCTTAACACCCACAAGTTTCGCCATGATTGCCGGCACCCCATATTTCAAGCTGTCAGCATGCGGATGCGGATAACTTGCTACGCACTTGCGAAGACAGTCCCTCAACTGGATTACGCTCGTGCAGAGCTTGATAAGCAGCGACGTGACGCGGGCTACCAGTTCACCGGCTCCCTAGGCCTGCCTTGTTGGCACCGACTCGCCGAGCTTTTGCGCACTTCTGGCGTCCTTCAAGCCAGCGACTACCACGTCCATTGGTGTGTTGATCGTGGCCAAACCGCTGAAGTTGAAGTTGAGCGGCCCAATATACCACTGGAGCCGCAGGTCACAGAGACTTGGCCCGCGTGACAGTCGTCGTGAGCCAAGTCTATTTAAGTCTACAAGTCTAGAACAAGTTCCTCTAGGCTCTACGACTCTGATGCTGCTAACTTGACTCGAAGCTGCAACGCGTAACAACAATTTACATATATCATATATGATCTCACTGTGCATAGCGTGCCGTATGCTGCTTAAGCAGAAAGCCATAACAAGTCTCGGTGATCTTGTTCATCGCCACCAGGTCGTCTAGCTGCTTCTAGTTCACGGGCCATACAGAGTACACACACCACTCGGTTTCCAAAATGTCAAATTGAAGACGAAAAGGCGAAACACCGCCCTGCCATAGTCTATGATATTGTCCTGTCATCTCGGGATATGGCTACTTCTGCTAACGCTAAACAGGATAAACACAGTCGTTCCCGGGCCAATTCAAAGGAGATAAGCTGAAAGTCAAGTAGTCAAGCACAGGTAAAGATTTCAAAGCTATGCATCAAGGACATTGGCCAAGTCTTGTCCACTAGATTCGGTCCCACGAGTGAAATTCCGTACATGTCACCTAAGCGCGAAGTGCGTCGATGGAAAAATGCGCCCAAGCCGCCTGACACCATTTAAGAAAGAAGCTTGGCAATGTCTCCCATCCTCGTCTCCTTGGCCCCTTTGCCTCTCTTTTCCTTTTCCTGGAAAGCCTTTGTGACCAATTTTCTCTTTTCTTGCTGAATGTCCAATACTCTCTCTTCGACAGTCCCTTCCACAATCAGCCTCCAGACGGTTGTCTCTCTGGTCTGTCCAAGACGATGGACTCTGTCGATGGCTTGGTCCTCAATTGCGGGAGCCCACCCTAAAGAAAGCCAAAGTCAGTAACTGGTTTTGTGAAAAGTTATGAGATGAACATACAGCTGTCTAGCAAAATTACCGTGTCGGCAGATACCAGATTCAGTCCAACACTGCACACGGCCAAGCTGGCAAGCATGATGCGTGTCTCTGGGTCCGTATCCAGGGCCCGAATCGCACGATCTCGTTTGTCAGCATTCATGCTTCCGTCTACTCGGCAGTATTGGATCTTGGCGCTATCGAGTTCATTCTGGACAATGTTCAAGAATGAAGTCCACTGTGAAAAGATCACGATCTTGGAACCAGGATTGCTCAATGTAGCCTGAATGATTTGCATAGCGGCCTGTGTTTTGGAGCTCTGCGTCGTTGTGTCAAACTTCTCGTCAAAGGCCGTCTCTGGGGCAGGTTCCAAGAAACATTCTTGAGTAAGCTCGTTCCTGCACAAGGGGCATTTGTGCTGGATCTCAACGGCTCTGGTGATACAGGCTCGGCAAAAAACATGTTTGCAATTGGTGATGGCCGGACCCTTGGGGACTTCGTAGCATATAGCGCAATCCTCCTGGTTTTCAATGTAGAGTCGCAGAGCCTGTCTCAGAAGTTTCGTGTTCTCTTCATTGAAAGGCACAACATCCTGACCTTCAAGCGTCTTCATCAATTCATCGATACGATCCTTGCAGAGCATCCAATGATTGCACCTGCTCGAAACTGTCAGCTTCAATTTCTAGTCGTGCTATCCTGCGGCGGGTAACTTACGTCTGGCGAAGCCGTAACAGCTGTTCCAAGACACCTTGGAACTGTCCCTTCCGGGCCGCCGTCGTGGCTCGATAATTCGCGAGTGCACCGCGAGCTTCGGCACTATGATCTGAGTCAGTCTCGACGAATCCAAGCTTCCAAAGTAAGAAGTACATACAGAAGGCCGTCATATTTGCGTCTCTCTTCGGGGTGAAATGTGACACGATGGAGATACTCCTTCTTTGGTGGCAGTTTCAAATCAACAAACTTCATATCTTTCTTTCGCCGGAGGCAGATGTCCTGCATCAGAGCTTGCAAAATGGCCTCTGCACCGGGATCTCCCAACGCCAGCTTTCTGGTCACTTTTGTGTTGAAGATCTCAGGCTGTTCGATGCCTCCAGTTATGTGCAGAAACTTGACCATAGACTGCAGATCTTTCACCGAGTTGACACTGTTTTTGTATCAATCAATTAGCATCATCAGAACCCAGTGAAAGCGTGCTCAAATACGTACATTGGCGTGCCAGTCAAGACCCAGCGTGACTTGGCTGTGATGGCGCAGGCAGCCGAAGCAAGTTTTGTGTTGGCATTGCGAATGATGTGACCCTCATCGAGGACGACACGCCTCCATTGAATCTTTTTCGACAGAAGAACCTGAGGCACCTTGGCATCTTTTTCACGAGCGAGCTTTCCGTAGCTGGTGATTACCACATTGTAGTTCATCAGTTCTTTGTCGGTCGCTTTTTTGTCCCCGTGATAGATGAATACGCTGGGCAGGCATTCCGCATTGACGTGGCGTTCGATTTGCTGTTTCCAGTTGCTCATGACACTGACAGGGGCAACAATCAAAGTCGTTCCCGGGCCTCCTGCCATGATCAAGCTGATAATTTGCAAAGTCTTTCCAAGACCCATGTCATCTGCTAAAATTCCACCAGAAAACAGTTCTGGCGGTGTTTTACTGACATAGTTTGTGGCCGCATTCCAGTAGTTGCCTGTGGGGTCCTTCTTCCATAACTGTACAACGTTGGCCAGCTCCTTTGTCGGCAATACTGGACTTTCCTTCAAAGTCATCCATGCGAGGCCCTGGACTCTTTCTCAGAAAAAAGGTCGGCATTGACAGTAGAAAGTGTAGAAGAAAACAGACCTGAAGCTGATACGGCAGCAGAGTTGCTATGACAGCTATTGGCTGTTCTGCCATGGGCATCTCAGACAGATACTTTTCATCCATGGCAAATGACTTGATAGCATCACCTTCGCCTCTGAAATCGATGGACTCGCTGTCCTTCATTATATCCTCCAGTGACACCTCGGGTTCGTAGGGACCAGCTGAGCCAAATCCATGCGTCGTTCGGCCAGCTTTTAATCCCATCGTAGTTCTCTTAGACTCAGCCTCAATCCTGGTGCGCTTCAGTTCGGTAGCAGTGACAATCTTGTCAGTTTTGAGGCTCTTCTCTATTCTCGCGCGATCTATTGAACTGCTGGGTCCGAATAAGGCAAGTTTCACAGGACAATCAAAAGCCCCTTTGTATCCAGAGAGTGAGGCCTCGATAACAAGGTCACCAGAATCCTGAACCATTGTCAGTGCATGATGGAAGAGGGCGTTATCGATCTATTATGTACTTGCCACATATTTTGCAAGTTTCTGCACAATCTGACGGGGCAGGTGCCCAATTTGTTGGGACATGACGTTATCCACACGAATGGCGTTCCGGTCATACTGGATTATATATTAGAATCTCCTTACCCAAGAATATCAGGAGCTAAAACCCCTACTTGATTCTCAGGTTCTCGATGACACAGAACCACCTCGCCCGGAGAGGCATGGCCTTTGTAATATTGAATACCAACGATCTTGCCATCTGTTTCAATAAGTATTCAGCTCGCGAGGTCCGAAAAGTAAGCAACGCTATCCGTTTGCACAACTATTACTCACTGAAAACACCGTAGAGTTCTCTCGCTGGTCCATCATCATCCTGCGTAAGGTCCAGAACCTCGTTCTCATACTGCGCTGTCTGAGAAAAGCTCATCGGCTGACTGGATGACATCGAGACTTGGCCGAGCTGCGTGCCGACAGGCGAAGGGTGATATACAGATGATCCGCCCAGTCGAGTCGAGAGGTTTGCCGTGGCAGGCAAGTGCCGCTTTGCTTCCGGCTGCGAGCCATAGTCTCCGGTCAGATCAATGACATCTCGAAAGGTCCGTTTCTGGGGGCCGGGCATAATGATCCTGTGTTTTAGCGCCAAGCGGGCCGCGTTGAGTCAGTTTGCTCCTTCTGGCTTCTCAGTTCGGTAGCAATGTGTCTGAAAGCTGGGTAAGCATAGATGTCGGAATCGCTGTTCATAGCAACAATGCCACATGACCGGATGCACCAATGAGGTACGCGTGTGGACCTACACACACACTCATTGGCTGCAGCCGTCACAACATTGTAGGATAAAGGGCTTCCCCCCTTTATCCCTCCTGCCTAGTTTTAGAGATATACAAGAACAAGAACAGACACGACGAGAATTTACTTTGGTTGCGCATGCATGCATTGATATTTATTTGCTTACCCTGTTTATTCCAACAATAGAAAACCCGGATCTTGTGAGCCAAACTCGACGAAAACTCTTTGGTCAAGTGTTTTTGGTCTCAAATGCAATGCAGCCCGTGCAAAGCTGCCTTTTGATGTCTACGAATCACGATACTTTCAGCGCGTCTACTTCAGCTATTTTCCGGGGCTTCAAATGGGGGACGCGCGCGGTCACGTGACTGCAACTAAGTTGTCTTCCACCGACAGCCGACAGCCGTCAGCCCGGAGCCGTCAGCCATCAGGACCACACATTAGTCCCGTTTTAGCTTAGCTTCAATCACGCCATCGTTGATTCCGCCCAAATGACAGAGAATGAGGAGCAACGAACTCCCACGGAATGGCAACCTTCTTCTTTCACCTTCAATTTCAAAGTGTCTTACGATCGAGGGAGCATTCTTTCAAACTAAGCTTCCATTGATAATCAAAAAAACCATGATTTCGTCATGAAGAGACGTCGCTGGCATGCGTTATCCGAAACACCATACCAGGGCAATCCAACACAGCAGCCGTTTACGAATCGACGGCACAGAACAAAACACTCGCCGACGCCGCAGACGGCCGAGTCGAGGAAAATGCAAGAAAAGAAGACCAAACGCTGCATTCGCCCAAGCCATAAAAGCAAACAACCGGCGAGCCTGGTGGCCGCACGCGAAACAATCCACTTCATACTCCCGCCTATTGCTTCAGAAGATGACCGTACGCTGAGTAATAATGGCAGCCAGGGACATGACTACGTTTGCCCGTCCTTTCATCGAACATGTGGCAACCCTCCTTAGCTACGTTGGGAGGAGTGTATACTGGCAGAGTTGCTGGTCAGTACGTCTGCGAAGTGCGATGACTTGGTGGAGGGTAAGATCTCACAGTGCAAAGAGACGGCGAAGTCGCTGCCTCTGTTGGACACGCGATGCAGGCCAAGCTCGTCGGCCATGTAAGTGACGCCGTTTTGTTTGTATGTTTTCTCAGAGATGACCTTCATAGGCCCTGGCTCCGCACCTTCTTCGGGAAAGGCATAGCGTGTTTCCGTCAGGCTGCCGTGCAATATCTTCATTAGACAATGCGCATTGCCGTGATCATGAATCGGGCTTCCTTTTCCAGGCGACCACACGAGTACCAACTGCATCACAATCATCGGTTAACGGCACGCTTGCGTGGAGTCGGAGCGAGCCGTCTGCGTCGGATGTAATCGACTTACCAAGTTGCTCTTGCCGTTGCCCTCATCAACTAGATTACGGGTGTAGCCACGACTGGCGTCGCCAAACGCATATTTTCCCCATTCCACGGAGTTGCTATTATAGTTCCTCATCAGATCGCTCAACAAGGAAACGTCGACATCGTCCGAGGTCAAGCCCGACGACGGACCAAGCGCCCTCTTCATGGCCTGAACAAGTCGCTCGAACTCGTCGGTCTGAGGCAATGCGAAGGCAGACTTGCCACTGCTGATGGGACAGAAACTTGAAATAACGTCGACGGCCATGATGGATTACTTGTTACTGATACAACAAAGGTGAAGATGTTCAATGTCTTGGACTGAAGGCAGGTATAGTATTGAAGTGATGTTTTCGTTCACGGTGCTTACGAGGAAGAGGCCAGAATAGCAACGACAACAAGAACGGCTTCTTATCGGTGGACACGAGAGGGGGTTGCCCGAAACTACCTATCGCTGCATCCGTGGGTCACCTGAGGACTCTGCCGCGTCGGTGTACGGAGTATAGTATCGCCGGCGTGTGGTAGTGGGGCTCGCTGCTCAAACAATTTTCTCCGAGCACAGACTTCGCCCGAGAACGTGTGAAGCTGTGTCTAAATGGCGCGACTTGGTTGGTTGACGATCTGAAAAGTGGACCACCTTGTCCGCTAAAAGTGTTTCGAAAGTTCTCAAAAAGCAAACCTCGAAACGACGTCCGCTTTCAGATAAGGGGTCATGGGTAGCAAACTCGCAAAAATGCAGTTGTTCACCACATCATGAATACTGATGCACAAAAGAGTGGGCGCAGCCGTCTGACCACTGTTCTGTGCTTGTAGATACCCCTATATACCCTGCGATAAATACGCAAAATAAAGGGCATATGTCACTTGTCTGGCCGATGTTCACTGTGCATAATCCGCTTCAAAATCTGGCGAGTGGTTTTACACATGTAGGTATGTACGTACCTACTCGTACATCAGGTATGAAATGTTCCGGCATCCCCGGTCCGAAATCGAGAGGATGACTCAAACCACCGCTCCCGGCCCACGTGACGTGTCCCTTATCCTCGTGTATGTACTCCGTATGCACCTACTCCGTGCATAGGCTGGCAGCATAGCGCACTGGCTTCTATGTTCCTTATGTTGTAATCCAGCAGCTCTCCGGCAACAGCCCTCCCGCTTAAATGGTGCAGTAATCAATCGGCATCTTTGTTTTGTGGTTTACGGAGCAAACGGTGCTTGAGAGCCATATCATACTCTGTATGCACACACTTTCCGCAGTCCGGTCCCGGAACGAAAGCCGAGGTTTTGAGGACGGCGGCATCCGGCATCAAGGGACGGGCCTCGTTGGTGCAACCTCCTACATACGTACATATCTATGTAGCCGGTACGTACAGAGTACATAAAGCACTAATTCCAATGGAATTGGGCCGTGGAGTATATAGGTACGTACGTATTCCAATTCACATCACTTGATGGACTGTAAAAGAGGTAATTCTTGACCACCAGTCCGTTCGCTTCCAATATAGGTAGGTAGAGTCCAATATTTACCTTGTATGTAGTTACACTTGGGGAATGCCCATCCCACCTGAGTCCCCTTTTCTCGAATTTTGCTTCATTCTGTTTCCTTCCCGGTCCTCGGGGTATTATGGTCACTTGAAGGTGGCACTACATATTTTAGGTGAGATCCTGGCGTTACTCCTCAGATAGACACAAACAAAATAACCATACGGAGTACGGAGTACGGAGTACATCCGTTGCCTTTATTTTCCGTCTTAGTTCCTTAACGCCTGTATGGGCGTTTCCGTCATTTCGTGCAGCCGTTTATATTCCAGGAGATCCGCGTCAGACCGGTGATGTTGCAGACAGGCCGTGTTGCCTTTGTCGAGACTCAGACCACAAGGCTGAAAGAGACATTGCGCAAGCGTTTCTTGAGCGGATTGCGGATACTCGCTCCGTACATTACCAATTTTCTCATGTTTTGTATTTCCAGGCAAATACTCTGTATACTGTAGTATGTAGAAGATCTGATCAAGAAAAGGCCGAAACTGACTATATACTTCTCATATGGTCTTCAAGAAAGCTTAAGCACACTTTTATATATGTGCAAGACCCCTTTTAGCAAAAAGGTAGTATCGCGGGCTTCTGGTCAGCCTGTACCTACTATGTATGTACCTACTCTCTTGTCCCAAGACTTCCCCCTGGTATTACCGAGCCGTAGCTTTTTGAAACGGCGCACATAATTTTCAGTTCACCGCCAGATGTGTGCCTTCTTTATTGAGACAGCTTACTACTGACTTGTCATTTCCCAACTTCCTTTGTACTCCGCACTCCGTATGATTAGGTAACCGGAAGAAAATGCACGGTTTACCTAAAAGAATCTTTCGAGTCATGGGGTTCCCGAAGGTAGTATACGACTACGACTACAGATCCCCACCCCAGACCGGGGTTTGCCATCCTGCCATCGGATTTGGTCTGTCCGCGCCGGTACAGTATTTGAGGGATCGTTGCCGGAGGGCAGCTAGACGATCAAACGTATCTTCTTTCTCCTCACTTCTCGTAACAAGCGAGACAAGTTTTGGGACACGGGGAGAACCAGCTAGGAAGCACAAGTAGAAGAAACCGGCGACCTTCTTCATAACTTATAAATTTCAAAAATTATGGCCATGGCGACATCCAAGTCAGAGGGAGACACTGAGACATGCAACGGCAGCCCCGGAAACTTCTTTCAAGGGACGCCACCAAACGACAACAGGAACAACGATGTCGACAACAGCAACAACGACGACAATGCCAATGCTGACCTCACGACGAACACACCTCCCAGGAATCTTTCCAAGGACCATCAAACATGGAGGCGCATCGTCCGCAACTTCGCCCCCTCGTATGTGGTCCCTCCTCCTTCGTACCTTTTCCTCCCCCTCCCGAAAAAGGCCATGTATAAGCCACATCGCAACGCACTCAATACACAATCCGGAAGGAAACCCACAAACCACGACTATCAACGTCGAACGACGCCAGCATCGCTAACATTGAGCAACCTCGCGGCAGATGGTTCGCCGTCAACATGGGCACAGGCATCGTATCAGCCACCCTCCACAACCTGCCCTACAATGGCCCCTGGCTCCAATACATCAGCTACATCTTTTTCGGGCTCAACGTCCTCCTCTTTGTCACCTTTCTAGGCCTGTCAGTCGCCCGATACACCATGTACCCCCGGCTATGGGGGGCTATAATTGCGCATCCGGGACAGTCTTTGTTTCTGGGGTGTTTCCCCATGGGGTTTGCAAGTACGTTTAATGTCCTCCTGGTTTCATTTCACATGGGATTTGGGGTGAGAAAGTTCCTTTCTTGAAAAGTCGTCTCTTTCTTGAAAAGTCGTCTCTTTCTTGAAAAGTCGTCTCTTTCTTGAAAAGTCGTCTCTTTCTTGAAAAGTCGTCTCTTTCTTGAAAAGTCGTCGTCTCTTTGAGAAGAAAGATGGAAAGAATTGCAAAAGACTGCAAAGAAAGCGCTGGAGGGGGGACTGGCTGACTATGAATCTCCGTTACCGCAGCCATCATCAACATGATGATCTACTGCTGCACCCACTGGGGCACCTGGCTCATCCACCTCGCCTGGGCATTCTGGTGGATCGATGTCGCCCTCTCCATGGCCACAGCGATTAGCATGCCCTTCATAGTCATGCACCGCCATAAACCAGGCCTCAGCAACACCACCGCCGCGTTGCTGCTGCCCATTGTCCCGGCGATCGTCTCGGCTGCAACGGGTGGTGTTGTCGCCGAGGCGCTGCCCAATCCGGACCACGCGCTGACTACACTCGTTGTATCGTATATTCTCTGGGGTCTCGGGGAATGTCTGTCTGCGTGCGTCCTGGCGCTGTACTTTCACCGCTTGATCGTACATTCTCTTCCGCAGAAGGAGGTGCTCGTCTCGGTATTTCTGCCGATTGGGCCGCTTGGACAGGGCGGGTTTGGGATACAGCAGCTCGGGAAGGTCGCCGTGGTGGTTCTGCCTCAGACGGGTGTCTTCAGTGCCGCTGGTGTGAATGCGGTGCGTGCCGCGGAGGCTGTATATACTCTTGGGGTTATCATGGGGTTGATGATGTGGGGGTTCGCCCTCGCGTGGGTGTGCTTCGCTGTGATAAGTCTGGCGACGATTCGGCATTTTCCCTTCAATATGAGCTGGTGGGGGTTCACGTTCCCCCTCGGTGTTTGGGCTGCGTGTACAGGCTTGTTGGCCATCAATTTCGACAGCGTGTTCTTCAGGGTGGCGACGACGGTGAGTGGGCTTTCTGGGTCTCGCGGCCTGTCAAGCCCTGTCAAGCAAACACACTTGAATGTTACATGAGAACTGACGAATCTGGACGATAGATCATATCACTGTCGGTCCTTTTGCTCTGGGCCATGGTCGCCAGCAGAACGATACGTATGGCTTTGCAAGGGGATCTGCTCTATGGACCAAGCCTCAAGGACCTTCGAGAGAAGGAGCTTCGAGGCGCACGCACTGGGCCGGCGTAATAGGCTCCCTGTACAGTCCGGTGAGCAGGCTCTCGGGTTGGAGAGTCAAATCGAGGGCGTTGTTCATGTGTGCTTGAAGTCGCGGCATTTCATGGAGTTCAGATATTGACGGATGTAAAGGATAGCGGGCATGATTTTATGAGCTGCGGAAGCAGATTTGGCGCTGAGAAGACCAAAATTGGATAACGTTAGCTCGATAGCTTAACGTGCAAAGTGGAATCGGCCAACCACTTGAAACAATACATCTTGAAATAATGGCAAGTATGAATTGACATGTCAAGTGACCCCAGCTGTACGCGTCGGCTCCACGTCCTTCAGTGCACCCCTTCAATACTTTTCTTTCAATAGACGACCTGTCCTTTCAGATAAGACATGTTCGCTAAAGTCTACCACAAATATGAACAATGCTTCTCTCCACCACTTCCCTACTTGAGCCATCGCGCATAGGCCCAGCGGATTCTTTCGAGAGCTTTGGTTTGCACCTGCAAGCCTTTGACGTTTGATAGGTCATCGAGATCCTCCAAGAATTCCATCTGCGTCTCGCGAGGCATCAAGTTGCTGGCAAAGCTGCGAAGTACGTGAACCTCGCAAAGCAGCAGCCCGTGGTCCTTGTATGAAAGTACATTGTTTTCCGTCGGTCTGGCTTCCGATAATATTCTGTCAATGTTTCGCAGGATCCGCACAGCCCGTCCTGACTTCTTGTCTTGCCGAAGGCCACTCCGGCCGCCGAGCACGCCACGCATATACTGCACTAGGCCCCACGAGACGAGCACACCAGGTGTCAAGCCCACGAATCCGAACACCAGCTCCTGACTTTTCAACAGCGAGTCAATGCCCGTCATGGCCACCTCTAAGTCCACCTTGGTCTTTTGTACCTGGATCAGCAATGACCGTACGAGATCCCCACGGACAGCGCCAACAAATGGCTTCCGAAGATCCCGTTCGTATGCCCTTAAGACGGGGGTTACATCGCCCTCAGCAACCTTGCTACGAATGTCAGCAAGTTGTGTCTCGGTAACATTGGTGCTTCCTTCGAAGGCAAAGTGTGGCTTGTCCTTGGCAAAGTCGACAACCATTCGCTCAAGACTTCGGCGGTCAGCCTTGAGGCTATCGCGGCTCATGATGGCAATTTCACTAGACTCGTCATGTCGAATGGTCTTGATGACCTTTTCGGCTGGCTGTACGATCCAATTAAACCAAAAGTCACGAATGGTGCCTCCCAAATTCGTGATCCAGTTGATGATTTCATCTTGACGGTTCACAAGAATTCGCAAAATCGTTGTTGAGGAGAGAACACCCACGAGAGCGGGGAACCAATATCGAACAATTCTACCAGGACGACCGTTCTCCTTGACAAGGCCGGACATGCTGTCAACATACTGCGGCAGCGTCACGTCAATGATGCGCAAAAGCCGATGCGACAGAAGAGCCGGACGATTCGCGTAAACACTGTCCTCCAGGTGTGCTGAAAGCTCTGGATCCTCTTCGACGCCCGCAAACACCTTATCTTCGAATTCATGAACCTTCACGTCCAAGGAGCACACTTCTTTCAGCACCATGTCCATCAGCGCAACACTGCGTTCAACAACACCTTTGAGGTCATGGCTGTCTTGCAAATCGGCCTTCTCATCGTCGTGAACAAATTGGAGACCTTCGTCCATCAGCATTCCGAGTCCACTGGCCGTGATTTCTCTCAATTTGCGAAGCTGTGTTTGATTCCTGCGCGCCTCGGATCTAGAGAAAGCTACCGGCGACAGGACTTTTCTTTGGATGTCTGCGAGAGATCGCTCTCGAATGCTTTCCCGTACAATGCCGTAGAAATGACGCCATTGATGGGATACACCCTCAGCGGAAGAGTCAGCAAGCCCGGAAGACGAATCTCTAATTGAAAGCGTGCGGAATCGCGTCTTGCTTGCAGAGTAGACATCTTGGCCCCATACCCAAAACCGTATCGGAGACGTCTGTACCGTGTACAAGCTGCTATAAGTGTAGGAATTCAAAACATCGGACCAGTACCCAATGTCATCGTTGAGGGGAATCACTTGGTCCAGCAAGGACTTTAATAGGGCGCCGTAGATGTGAATGGTGGCTTTGCTGACTAGCAACCACTCGATTTCGCCCTCGTAAGTGCTTTTCGCCTCGGCCTCTCCTGAATAAGTACGGTCTTGGATGTCGGCCTTTTTCAAAGAGGGAAGCCCGGATTGTGTCAGTAAATCTTTGACGCGTTGTAGGGGCAGCAGGTTGCTGGACACTGTGGTGGCACTCAAAGCCTGGACAACGCGGAGAAGCTGATCTAGCCTCGGGGACGAGAAAGAATCAGCGGCAACGAAAGCACCCTCTTCCAATTCTGACCGACCATCATCTGAGGTAGCTTCTGAGGCGATAGGCAGGCGATCTAAATAAGCATCAAGCCGCCGAACCTGGCTGTGAATGGTGTATCAGTCGATGGACATCGCAGCTCATAGCAATCCGCCATTCAACTTACTCAGACACGAGTGACATGACGTCGTCACGGTAAGACAGTCAGGCCTGGTAGCTCTAAGCTGGCTTCCCAGTAAGACCGAGGCTAAAGGCAACTGACAGAGCCTCAACCAGCATTAATCCTACTGATCAGGCGGTAGGGAGTCTAATGAGAAAGGGTGGGGAGCAAATCAGGAGGATTAAGGTGGCCGGTTGGATGACAACAGATAGCCAATCAGACCACTGCAATAACAGATCAGGCGGATCACCAGCGTCAAGAGAGTCTTGTTTACTTCCGTTCTTTTTTCGTTGCTCTTCCGAACGGGCGAGCGCAAGAAGGTCGAGTCAAGATGATGGTGACGTGGAGCCGTTGAGAGATGGCTTCGAAGTTCGTGTTCGCATTCACAGGTGACCTGGGCCAACACGTGATGGAACAGTTGCGTTGCTTAGGGCGGGCAGGTGTTGTCTGACCAAGTTTATTAAGTTAATCCAAGGAAACGCTGGGACCATATGATACGTAATCGTACAAAGAGGTTACAAACGACTGCGCAAAAGATATCAACCAACCGGGTTGTAACTTGTAAGCATCCACACGAACAAAGAATAGGAATGTTCCAAAGTTCTAGAATTGCGGCCTCACGTTGCAGCGATGCGCAGACTGGATGACGGCAACAGCTCCAGTCACCAATCGGTCCAATTGCTGAACTGAAGTGGCAAATCGATCACGTATTCGTATTCTTTACCTTATCGATAACGACCCTCGGGCGTTTTACCCATGAACGCAAGCCAAAGGCATTGGCACATGCCCTTCTGTCTAAGCCGCATGGGGACGAAGAGGATGGGAAGCGGAAACCAGGACCCTGCACCAGCCGAGTGGCCTCATTCTCAACCCACAACGGACGACAGGCAGATTGGCTGCTGCATGTGGTGTGTCGCCGGATCTCTACCAGCCGGAGGCCGCATTGCTGAAGTTCTGAACCCAAGGCCAGTCTAAAGCTAGGTAAAATCCCCTGAAAGTTGAACCCCAGCGCTAGCAATGAACATCGAATGAAGGTCGAACAGACGGAAGGCGACAAATAACGCGGCGTGGATGCAGCCTCTTTAAATTCCCAGTCTCCCCCCACTCTTACACTGTGCGCCCCTTTGTAATCATAGCGCCGTCTCCTCAATCGCCTTTTCACGGGCTTGTCTCTCACTTCTCCCACTCCTACTTCTGCTACAACAATCTTTCCAACTGCGCGTTTTCGCATTTGGTCTAGAACACTGTTTCTTCTGGCTTCCAACCGAATTGCACCAGAGACTCTGTCTCCGACGCGATCATCATGGACATGGCGTGAGTACTCGGCCGATCCATAAGGGGTCATGCGACTATCGCAAAATCTAGCATGGCCATACTAACAAATTGATCGTGTAGCAACGTGACCTTCGCCGCCGGCGTCAACGCGACTGGTGATTACTTCACCGTCTTCGAAGAAGTTTCCAAGAATCATGTCAACCTAAACATTGCTGAGCGCCTCTGGGCGGTATGTCTTCTCTCTGCAATTCCTGGTCGCGGAATCGAAATTCAAGCAAAAGGCGTTTGCTAATGCGGCGTGCCACGATAGGCTTGGTACCTCTTCATGCAAAATGATACCCTGGCGACCGGAATCATGAGCTTTGTCATGCATGAAATCGTCTACTTCGGTCGCTGCCTTCCGTTCCTCATCATGGACAAGATTCCGTACTTTCACAAGTATAAGATCCAGAACCAAAAGATCCCCACACTCAAGGAGCAATGGGATTGCGCTGCCATCGTCCTGATTAGCCATTTCACCGCCGAGCTGCCACAGATCTGGCTGTTCCACCCTCTCGCCACCTACTTTGGCATGGCCTATGGAGTGCCGTTCCCCTCCCTCCTCAAGATGGCCATTCAGATCTCCATCTTCTTTGTGATGGAAGATACCTGGCACTACTGGTTCCATCGATGCTTGCACTACGGCCCGCTGTACAAGGCAATCCACAAGATGCACCATACTTACTCTGCGCCCTTCGGATTGGCCGCTGAGTACGCTTCGCCCATCGAGACCATGCTCCTTGGCGTGGGCACTGTGGGCTCTCCCATTGTGCTTCTCTGCATCACGGGAGACCTGCATCTGATTACCATGTACACCTGGATCGTCCTTCGTCTTTTCCAGGCCATCGACGCCCACAGCGGCTACGATTTTCCCTGGAGCTTGCGTCACATCCTACCCGTCTGGGCGGGCGCCGAACATCACGATGTGCACCACGAGAAGTTCATTGGCAACTACGCTTCCAGCTTCCGATGGTGGGACTACTTCATGGACACTGAAGCCGGCCCTGAAGCTCACAAGAAGCGCCGCGACAGAAAACTCCAGGCCATCAAGGCTGCCAAGAAGGCGCAGTAAATGCGGGAGCGATTTACCTTTTAGCATATTCGCATCGAAATGCATGATGCAGTCAAGATGTCGCACGATCAAGTTAAACGGGGCAGGAAACATGAAGCTTAGAGCCGATCACCTCGGCATAGATTAATAGTTCCAACATCATGCGGCTACGCCAGTACAAGAGCGTTGCCGTCAACCAAGGCGTTTTGTTTTCGAGGGGGTTGCGAAGTCGTTTTTTTCTTTATTGTATACATGTACAGGTTTGCAGTTGCCAAAGAAGCCTCTAAATAATACCTAATACATGTTGGCAATTCCATGCCTCACACACAAGAACCATTCTGTGCCTCCTTATCCCAAACGTTATCTCCTTCCAGCGAGCGAGACAGCTTCCAATCACGCCTGTCAGTATACCCAATGCATTTTGGTTGTACGCCTCTTAGGCGAGGACCAGGTCACGCTTCAGTCCCCAAAACGTGATGCACTTCTTCCAGTTCCGGCGCGCCGACAATAATCATGTACGACGTAGGTAGGCTCCGTGAGTGAATGAGTACGACAGAATCGGCAGCAATATTATGCATATTCTCAACCAACTTGAGGCAATCATACGTGCAGCCCTTCTCGACATGCCTCACGTCTGTTTTGGCTTACAGCAATCTCCCGATTTCGAAATCGCGGCATCAGCCCTAGCCCTGACCTCACGGCTCAGCGGCTCAGCATCCAATTCTCCAAAATCCCTAGCAATCGAATCGCACAATGACGCCAAGCGGACGTCCTTGTCTGATAGCCCCTTGGGGTTATGAGTCGTCCATCGAATGAAGGTGGTGTTGTATACCTAGGAGTTGCGACGACAACATTCTGTAAGTCTCTCCATCCTCGTATATCATCATGTCATGCTCGCATGACTTCCTGAAGTCCTCTACATATTCTCATCAATCATTCAATTCGAAATTTGGATGCTCACATTTGTCCACTCAGGGTGGTGGTTCGCCAATTTACATTGCAGCGAAACGGCAGTCATGAAATCCTAGGTACCACGTCGTCTCTTTAGTGAACTCTGCGCCCATGTATGTAGTACAAGACACAGGAAACAAGCCAATCAATGCTACATATGATGAGACCCTGTAGGAGAGTCGTACCCAAGTCTTGGCAAAATTCTTGAACGTGAAGCTTCGCTCGAGAGCTTCGCCGTCGGCTGCCAGTGCCCATTTACCGCCCGACCCTGTGGAGGAGGCGAGCAATGGTGTCAGGGCTGCCGTGGTGGCGGACTCGTTGGTGCCGGGAGAGAATCTGGGTTGCATTGTGGAGGAGAAGCGCTTGGTGAGAGCTGGACGGGCGAAGGCTCGGATTCTGGCGACGGACATGATGATTGGTAATTGGTGTTTGGTGTTTTGTTGATTCGTCCGGTCTTTTGGTCGCGGGCAGAGAAAGTGAGGCGCGGTGGATGCAACGTTGCGCGGCGCGTTTGATTCGATGATGCGACCTCGGGGATGCGCCGTAATGCGCCACAATGCAAGCAATTCAAACGTACACGCAAGTTGCATACATATTACGCAACTGTTTCAGTGAGGTGCATCTGCGGCGGCAAGGTAGGTAGGTAGGTAGGTATGCTCTACGAGTACGGAGTTATACATGTCACGGACTCATGTAGGGGCACAACCCGGGCGCTGTACGGACTCTGGAGTACCGACGACCCGAGTCGAACTTTGCGCGATATAGCAGCATAGCTCATCGCCTGAACTTCTTCTTCTCGTCATCGCCTCATCAATCACCAGCTCAGATTCTCAATTCAGGTCTTTCACCTTGCTGATTCAAAATGCGCGTCCCTATTGCTACGCAGCTGGGCCCGGCCTCTCACGCGATTGCGGCATTAACGCCAGTGAACGAGGCCGCCGTGACTCTGATCTGGGCAGTGATGTTGATCCCCGGGCGAGGAACTCCAATCATGAATGGATGCGTTGCCATCCGAGGCGACAAGATCGAGTGGGTTGGCGAGTACCCGCGTCGCCCACACAAGTATCTGGAAACCATTCCGACATGTGTCTCTGTTCTCATGCCGGGTCTATGGGACTGCCATACGCACTTCCTCGCTCTGGACATTGGCAGCTCCGTAGCCACTGCGGTTGAATTCCTCCCGGGATCTCCAGCACTAGCAGGTGCCATTACCGCGAACGATCTGAGAGTCACTCTGGATGCTGGGTATACTTCCGTCAGGGAACTGGGCGGCTACGCTGGCGACGTCTGGCCCGCTGTCAAGGACGGCCATCTAGAGGGACCAAACATCTACTCCGCCATTGGCCTCTTGTCCATCACGGGAGGCCATGGAGACGAGCAAACTCAACCGCTTTCCGCCATTGCAGACGCCATGACATATGGCAGCGTGCCGCTAGCTGTCTGCGACGGCGTGCAAGACTGCGTCAAGACTGTCCGGAAGATGGTCCGCCGCGGTGCCCGCGTCATCAAGGTCTGCTCCAGCGGCGGTGTCCTCAGCCTAAACGACGATCCGGAAGACCGCCAATTCTCCGATGAGGAGCTCAGAGTGATCGTGGAGGAAGCAGGCCGCAGCCGACGAGCCGTGGCCTCGCATGCCATTGGAAAGGCAGGCATCATGGCCGCCTTGCGGGCGGGGGTCAAGACGATTGAGCACGGGTTTTACATGGACGACGAGGTTGCGGATCTCATGATTGAAAAGGACGCAATCTACGTGCCGACACAGCACATTGTTCGTGTGCTCAAGGCAGACTACCTCGATGTGCTCCCCGAGCCCAGTAGGCGAAAGCTCATCAACCTCTACGAGCAAACACAGGTGGCCTACAAGCTGGCCATCAAGAAGGGCGTCAAGATTGCCATGGGGACTGACACGGGGAGTAGTCTCCGCGCATCACGGCTCTCGCATGGCAAGAATGCGCATGAGCTGGTGTACGCGGTCGAGATGGGCATGACGCCCCTGCAGGCCATTGAGAGTGCTACGGCTATCGGACCTGAGACTCTGGGTGGTTTGGCGCCGCTCAGTGGCCAGCTCAAGGAGGGATTTGATGCCGATTTAATCGCTATCAGCAGGAGCCCGTTGGATGATATCAAAGTGTTGACGGATGTGAAGAATGTTACACATGTATGGAAGGGAGGCAAATTGTACAAGAGACCTTAGGCGTGAGCATGGCAATATGATGAAGTTAGCAAGTCGATGAAGCTGTAAGCTTGCTGTACCAACAGTACGGAGTATGTTCAAGGGTATCCGGGCTTGTTGTCTCGTTGGCAGTTGCCTCGAGGTATTCTGAGTTGGCTACCGTCGACCAAGTTCCAACTCATCATCATGCGCCGCCAAGTGCGAGTAGAGACAGCTCCTCCCCACGTGGTATGAAAAGAAAACTCGAGACAGAGATGCAAAAGGATGCATCGGCAACTTAACTAGTCTGTTTGTACGGAGTAGTTATGCGGCTGTGAATCGGCGTTCGTCTCGTCTCGGCTTCGCGGTGATTCGGCACGATTACATAAGCGACTTCCAGCCAACCCCGCAGCAAAGGAGACCGAAGAGCTGCGTTCCCCCCGCCCGGGGTCCTCTTTAATTCCCACGTTCACGTCAGCAGTTCTCGATTCTGGCGTAGTAATCATCGCGCATCTCGAATGCTGAGTCAGAATACGTACGGTTCCGTCCATCCCTAGCCATGCAGCAACCATCGAGCTCGAGGAATCAAGGTAGGCCAGCGATATTTCGTTACTCTGAAAGCCTTCTCCCGCCCTTTTCGCTCCTCGCACGACGCGCGCTGCCTGGAGCGTGTGCGACATTGTTTACATCTCGTGGCCGCGAGAGGGGTTTACCACTGCCCATCTCTACCGCTGCGGCATCGGGCGTGTGAACGAGTCTCGAAATCGCTTTACCGTCTCGTAGAACTCAGAGACCGCGGAGAACCTCGAAGACCTGGTCGGCATGCTATGGCAGGTCCTTGGCTGCGACGCACCGTCTCGGTCGAGCGATGCTGGCGCCTTGACGCGTTGACCATGCTGCGATGACGGCCTTCTTTGGTCCGTCATAACGCACACGCACTGGGTGTCTTCACCCGATGCAAGGCTTCAACTGGGCCGGCCACACACCAGTCTCGTTCTCTCTCGCGCCACTCGCATGTTTACTTGTGATGCATATGACGGTTCGCTGACGTTGGAACACTCTTTTCAGCTACAGAGCAGCACCTGCGCGCACAGCTGGAGCTCTTACAGAACCACGACGCCGACGCCTCTGCATCTACAGCCTCAGACTTACGCGACTCGAGAGATACTTTGTCGAACTCGCCGCCGTTGCCGCCTCAAGATAGTCATGGATACCAAGAGCTGGCCGCTGCTTCGCACGAGGCTGCTCGCGCGTTGGGCAAGGCAGGCGGCGAATCACACATTCATCCAGATCTGAGAGGCGCTGTCGAACACGCCTCCGAGATGATGGCCTTGGATCCGCCCGCCGACCAAAGTCCTGGCGAGAACCATCAGGAGCCTGCCCACGCTGCCGTCGCCACGAACCCTTTATCACCCGGGGCCCAGTTAGCTGCGATTGGAGAGAGTAAAAAGGCCAAGCGCGAGCTTTCGCAATCGAAGCGTGCGGCCCAGAATAGAGCAGCTCAAGTAGGTCAAACAGCATATAAGAAACCTGGCTCATAGCAGTCCGCAATGATGGCCTTGTTCCGGGCCCCGAGGGCCTTCATCTTGTGATGAGCATGACGTGTGCTAACACTTTCCTGGTAGAGAGCGTTCCGCCAGCGTAAAGAGGGATATATCAAGAAGCTTGAACAGCAAGTACGCGAATTCGGTGACTTGGAGAACACGTTCAAGGTTATGCAGTCCGAGAACTATGCTCTCCGGAATTACGTTCTCCATCTGCAGTCCAGAATGCTGAATACCCTGGGCGAATACCCCCCGCCACCGCCAAACATCAACCTGACTCAACCGGCCGGGCCTCCTCCTTCTCTTGCTGCTCCTCATGCTCCGCCTCTTTCTGCCGCTGCCTCTGCTCCTGCTACTGCTACTGCTACTGCTACTGCTGCTGCTGCTGCTCCTGCTGCTACTACTGGACCATCACAACAACAAAGTGCACCAGAGCACGCGCCTCAAGATATCGGGGTCTCATCCACACCTCTTGAGGCTGTCGCGCAGGCAGTAGCAGGGCTTGCTGCGCATGAGGAGCTGGCGCAGTGTGAGCCGCATCATCAGGAGCACCATGAGCAGCTCCGCCATCAGCATCAGAGTTATCCTAGTCCGGACTACAAGCAGGAATCTTGCGAGCAGGTTGCTTGATTTGCTCTAGAGGTGCAAATGCGTACCAGAAATCCTGAGTTCGGCAGCATGACAGTACGAAGGCGATCAAGAAGCAGCAGATGCTTGGGATGCTAGTGGCCACCATCAGGAGTTAAATATCTGGTCCCTTGGAACAGCTTTTCCTCTCGCGTCCTTCGGTCCTCTTGTCTGCTTCCGCCTATTTATTCTGCATGCACGGCGTGATTCAGAGCATTTTGTTTTTTTGTGTTACGATTGCAAAGGGCGTTCATGGACATGTCAATTCGTGGTACGCGTTGATCTCCTTATCTTCACGGTGTTCTCAGATGTATGTACTGCGTGTGGTTTTTTCCTTGCGAACAGATGGATGTGGAAAGGGGGCGATTTGTTTTATATAGCTTGTATTTAATTTGTATTTTGCATGTTGTTGGGTTTTATGCGTCAGGACATGTGGAAGATAGTCTGGCCGAATAAGTGCTTCCTTGTCGTCATTTTGTGGGCGTGTCCTTTGTGCGGGTTGGGTTTCTGAGGGCTGCCAGCAAGTTCAATAACAGAATGTGTCGTGGTTTCATGTTTACGGGACGTGCTTTATCTGCCTTGCATGGTGCCCTTGATCTGAGTTGTGTAGTTGGTCTGGCCCTGTGGTCTTGCTCTTGAGTCTTGATTGTGTGATTGCTCTTGTATTGTACAGATGGCCTTGATATCTGGAAATGCTCTTCTACCGTGCGTTTGGCCTTGTCATGTGAGCTTATATCGAGTTGAATTCACCATGTTGTGCGCCATATTCATGTTCCCATCTGGCGACATTCCAACACGTTCATTTCCCCAGAGCGGCCCGCCCAAAAGATCAAAGAGGGTCTATAGAGTCTTTTCATCTTTCCATTTTTGAACTACGACAGGAACTCCATGGAAAATAGCTTCGTAAAATACATGGCATACATAACAAACCTGGAAATGGAAACAAGAGACGGTAAAAAGAAACGCCTCCAAGGCAGAGTTTGCGCGGCTTCCGAGTCCTGTAGTTGTACTTGTAATTCATCGTTGGCTTGGTAAGCAAAAAAAAAAAAGGAGAAGAAGGAAACAAGAAAGAAGGAACAAGCACAGCTGAACCCAAGAAAAGGGATCGGCCATCAAGAATATGAATTCCCCATATCATGTTCCTACAAGCATTGTTAGTACCCGAAAAAAAGAGGTTCTTGACGAGGAGAAATCTGTCTCAGTAGGGCCATACAAATAGCCTCATGCAACGACAACGTCGATCAAAAAAAGGTGTGAAGAAAGAGAAAGAAATAGAAAGGCCCAACAAACCTTAATGTATTCCGCCCCCTTTTCCTGATACTCGGCCCTAGTAATCCGCGCAGCCTGCCAAGCCGACGACCCAGCCCAACTCGCAGCCCCCCTCCAAGCATCCAGCAACGCATCCTGTGCCCTCCGCACCTGCAACGGCGACTCCGCCGGAAGAAGAGCCCTCAGCCCATTCCGCACCCGCTCATCAAAGTTCCGAAAAAGGGTATTCCCGCCCGTGAGGAACACGTCCCGCAGGAGGGCATCCCGGTCCGACATCCCCGCCAGTCGCTGGTTGACCATATCACCCGCGATTTCGAGAATACCAGCCTGATCAACCCCCGCAATGGACGGCCGGAACACAATCTCCGGCACGCGGATGCGCTCAACGTTGAGATGGATCTGGTTGAGCTCTGCCTGGGACGCTGGATCAAAGGGGCGAGGCCCGCGCGCAAACGCATGGAGAAGCGATTTCGACCAGTCCGTCTGAGCTTCCTGGGTCTGCTCATAGTCAAAGTCTGGATCGTACTGGAGGAGTTCCTGCTCGAGGACCTTGAGATTCGTCGCGAGGTCTTCTTCCTCTTGCTCGTCCTCGCTGTTGTCTCCGACAGCGATCTGGCGGTACACGCCCCAATCGTCGTCGTTGGCGCCGAAATTATCGTCGTCACCGCCTCGACGGCGCTTCTTGGTTGGGTTGTCTGAGGCGAGGTTGGCGATACTCTTCATGCGGATCTGCGAGGCGAGGGATTTGCGGTTGCCGAGATCGGCTTTTAGGCGGTCGCGTTCTTTGATTTTTTGCAGAGTTTCTAGACGGGCTTGGCGCTTTTCTTCGAGCCAGCTTTCGAGTTGGTTTGTGCGCCGCTCCGCATCGAGGCGCTCTTCTTCGGCGACGCGTGCTTTCTCGGCTTCCTTTTCTGCCTTGGCGCGCGCGCGCGCGTCGTGATTGGATTTTAATAGGCGTTGCTGACGCTTCTGCTTGAGCTGCGCGTCATCGAGCTGATCGTCGGGGATGTCGAGCAAGTCAAAGTTGGGTGGTTCTTGGTCTTCTTCTGGATCGCCGCCTACATCCTTTGTACGGGCCTTCTTGACCGACTTTTCGAGCTCCTTGATCATTTTGTCCAGTTGCGCTTCGTCCTTGATATCGTGGCTGTCTAGTTGACGGCGAATCTCCTTCTTCGTTTCGTCAACAAGCTTGTGGTGTAGATTCTTGTAGTACTCGAGATCCTGCTCCTTCGCCATGAGCTTTTCTAGCCGCATCTTGGCAGCCTGTTCTTGTAGTCGACGCCCGCTTTCCTTCTTTCGCTCTGCTATCCGCGCGAGTTCCTCCTCAGACTTCTGCACGACAACTTCCTCCGTGTAAGGGTACTGGATGACGACATCCCGGTCTTCGAGACCCGTCCATTCCAAGTAGCTATTGATCTCGGCGTCGTAGTTCTTGGACACGTAGCAGTGTTCTCGGATCATGTATTCGGCTTGAGACGCGTTAAGTTTGCCTGGGAAGGTGGGATATTTCAGACGGAGAAGCTTGAGAAGATATTCAGCGTTTTGGTAGCCGCCCCAATTCAGTCGAATCGCTTGTCCGAGCATAGCTTTTGCGTTGTAGACGGGTATGATGTGGGTAGACGTCGAAGATGATGACACCACTAAGCCAGTGTTGCCTTTGTTGTGTCTATAAGAAAAGAGCGAATCGATGCCGTACGCGACAGATGGGGCGCCGTAGCATTCGAAAATAATCTCAGTCATAGCTAAGGACTTGTCAGCTCGACAGCTAAAAAGAAACATGGGGATCCAGGAGCCGAACGGTCTACACGTCAAAGGTAATTGGATCCGTGGTGGTCGCCAAACGTACATTTCCTCGAGTATGGCAAGTTCGCAACAGCCTCCGTCATAACAATTGGTACATCGACAGCTCCGTCAGTCGACTCGTTCAAGCCGAGCTTGAGGAAAACGTAGTCCAGAACATGTTCCATGACATCCCAGTTGCTAACAATGCCGGTACCAGCCTCAAATGCCGTCCGGATATGACCTCGTGCCGTCGTATCGGCATAGCAGTCAGCACCCGCAAACGAAAAGGTTCGGCCGAGCTTCCGATCGCGATATTTCGACATGATGGGCGGCAAGCTCAATCGTGGTTTCGACTCGAAAGACCAGCCGGCGCGGACATTAGAAGATCCTACAAAAACCGAAACTTGTTAGTTTCTATTCATCTTCAACCTCTTCGGCCGCCGCCTCTCCATTTCGTCTCTTTCGCCATCACGTATGCACTGTTGCAGCAGGACCAACCATTGTCGATGACGATGGCAGCCTTGCCGGGTTGCTCAAGAGCCTTTCTGTATCCATCGCTTTGAGGCTCGATGAACTCTTCGAATCGCGTCTCTTTGGCCGAGAAGAGCTTGGGCTGTGGTGTATTTCTAGCTACGGGGCCCGTCTGCTTGACTTCGTCGACCGCGGAGGGAGCCATGATTGGCGTCTTTTGATTGTCGTCGACGCGAAGCTTCGTGTTAAGATCACCAAGCTTTCAGCAAAGCGATCATGCTGAGGATGAACTCCCAAGGCTATGCGGTGGAGTGCACGCGAGGAAATAAATTCCAAAACCTGTCGTGATGGGCAAATAGGTAATCGCGCGAGGTGAGTTTCGTGTTCGATTCGCTGCCATGAAGATGCAAAGGGCATTCAAGGACCAGTCCATGGCGCTGATTTCATGATGGAATGGGCTCTCGTGGTGGGTCTTGGCTTTGTGTTCATGACGGGCTGGGCACTTTGCAGCGGCGACAGCGCGCGACAACTCACTCACACTTCGGCCGAGTCACGAGTGTGTTGCCAAAAGCCCGATTCATGAGGTCGTCTTTTCTTCTTCTACTGCCATACATTTTTTTTACAATCATGAGCTGGAACAGGCTCGTCGTAGCTTAAAGTCTCATTGTCATCAATTAACTACATGGTATTTACAGTGAACAGGGCATAGCTTCGACTATCGACATGAAACTTTCAATCAACGCGCGTGACACAATATCACGACGGTGGCTTTAAATTATCCGTCGCTAAGAACCGAAAGAAACGAAGAAGGAAAGAGAGAGAGAGAAGAGATAACGTTAGCAGATGAAAGCACTTGGTGGAACAGTCGTATCTTACCTTCGAGATGGAAAAGAACATTTGACTGGTAGTTCTTGAACATTTGCGCGACCAACTCTACATTCATGTTTTGGATGTTGATGTCCTACATCCAGAGTCAGCTTTCACGTCGCAAGCTATGCGCATATTTTCACGGTGGGACTGTACATACTTGAAGGCTTTTGTTCATGACAATAACTGCCTCGTTTAGTTTCTCCTATTGCTTTCCGTGTTAGTCGGTTCTTGATGTGCAGGGAAGTGATACTTGAGTAGGATGCGCACCACGTTGTTGATGATGCGGGAGAGGAGCAGGTTTTGCTGGTGTTCATGTGGGCTTTCCTGTAGGCATTGTTAGAAACCTCTCAGTCATGTCTCAGTATCTTCATGCCATCACGATGCTTTACCATTTTTTCTTATCCTGATGATACTGTCTTTATGTTGACGAGAAGCAACGCGGGCTGGCCAACGACATGCGTCGCGATGATTGGATGGTGGTGGGGACTCGCCGGGCAGTGACCTCGGTGAGGCGCGGTGAGAGGCGGCAGAACCTACCTCATGGTTTCAAGCTGAATCACCCAGCATGGCCGATTTCCATCGCCTCTCGAGTCTCCAGTGTCATTTTCAACAGAATACTCCTTGCCAGCCAACCAGTTCTCCTACGAACGCGTACGATCGAAACTTTTTGCATCCATAACATGGCTAACTTCGGCTCTAAAGAGGCCACCGAGGCGCAGATCCAGCACCAGAAGCTGATCGAGGAGCTCGACATTCATGCCATTCACAAGACCTTTCGAAACCCGCACTGGAAGCCCAATCAGCGCCGAAATAAAAATCTCAAAGCGATTCTTGGTGACGCGTCCAGAAGAGAAGCGTCAACTATAGTCACGCCCCAAGACGGCAGCGGCCAAGCGACACCCGCCAGAGATGATGGCCTGTCCACGAGCGGGACGTCAACGCCAGCAATAACAACGAACGGGCGTGATCAGCCACCCAATCTTGCACAGGCATCGCGAAGTCTATCAAAACTCGTTTTAGAAAAGAGCTTGAAGGTGCCCGGCGGACTTGCCCCGGCCCCCTCGGCGACATACACGAACATCGAGTCGGCACCTTCACTGGCACACTCGAAACATTATTGCGACGTCACGGGCTTGCCGGCGCCATACCTAGATCCCAAGACGAGAATGCGATATCATAACAGGGAGGTGTTTTCTCTTATACGATCACTACCGCAACCGTCTGCAGAACTCTTCTTGGAGGCTCGTGGGGCACACACTGTACTGAAGTGAGCACGGCTCATCTTACATGTGTTGCTGCGCTCACAGACAATACGTATGTCAACACTCTACGGCTTGCGGCAGCTTGCTTCACAATTCAGTCGACGAGCCAATGTACACTTGCAGCAATGACAAAAGCACACTCAATGCTTATCGACAGGACTGACATGGAGAAGCTCACGGAAGAACCTGGATGATTCAAGAAATATGGATAAGGAATGAATCAAGAACAATCCTTCTTGAGGAAGGGCCTGGATAATTCAAAAGAATATGGATGAAGAAATGTCCGACCAACAAAGTCAAGCTTCAACTATGCAGCCCCAACCTTTCGGTCAAGGGATGTCAAATGACGCTCCGGCTTAATCGTGATCGTTGAAAGAATTCGAATTCTTTGCCACCGACAAGGTACCGAGATTGTATGGAGAACATCCTCAGTTGCCAAAGCTAGAGAGCTTGGCCGTCAGGGCATCATGTACGAGTAATAGAACGATGATGAGTCGTATAGCATTGCGCAGGTAGCTTGCATATAGCTCGCCCTTGTACCTTCGCACAATATGCCCGTCGAGTGTGACAGGGCGTGACATAGTGTTCGTCCGACTCGTATCGTCCTCGTGTTGCCTGTGCAAAGGCGCCTTGTCTGGACCAGTTCCACTGATGTAAATGCCTCTGTTCCACAGCAGATTGCGAGTTGGAATATGTATGTCCGGCGCAAGACTCTGCTTTCTTAAAGCATAAGAATCCGGCGTCTTGCAGAGACAGATTGCGAATGCCACAAAGCAGTGGCATCTCACGTGGATGGATCTGTGGCCATGAGCTCGAGCTGCGAGAAGTCATGAACAAACAGGTGTTGGGCGATCTGGGCGGGATTGAGAAAAGGAGGACGAAATTTATTCTGGTGGGTCTCAGCAGCCAGCCGCTTGAGCTGAGCTAGTCTCCTTTGGGTTAAAGTCGCATCGTCAAGCTCGTTGTACCTCGCCCGGTCAAGAGTATGTATGTATAAATACGCCTCAAGGATTTTTATTTTCAACTTCATTAAGCAAATTTCAAATTCACGTTTGATAATTGACCTTTGAACATTGAAGTATTTGCCCCAGTATCATCATCGTGATGCGGTGCCGAATGGTCACGTATATGACAAGTATGGCCGGTACCGGCGGTTGAGGGTACTGCATAATGAGACCATCCGACTTCCAATCGGTACCTGAGAGCCCTACTCCGTATACATCAGTAGGGCATTGGAATACCACACGTTTGCTGATCATGAAGACAAAGCCTCCAGCTCCTCCGCCTAACCTTGTATCACAAGTGAGGGGGCGAAACGGCGTACGCAAATAGGTAATCATTGTACACGGTTTAATAAGGGTTGGTGTTTGTAACGGATCGTACAGGCGGAGAGGCTAACGGGCGCTCTATTGATCGCTATGATGGAGGAATACAAACTTTGAAGAGAGAGGGGAAAGAGGGAAAATAGTAAATACCTCTGCGATGAAGGGGCGGAGGCCACCGGACTGACCAAAAGAAGAAAACAACACGCGCCTTCTCAGACAAATCGACACCACGAATAACACAACACACGTCTCCACGTCATGCTGCCTGGTTACTGCTGGTCACTCGGAGATGAAGATTCCGCTTTCAAGTGGCATGTTGTGCTGGTCAGCAGATGCGATGTGTTGCCAACAGGTTGGCGATGCTATGCATAAGTGTCATGCCGCATGGCGGCTGCGGACATTGGACAAGCAGGAAGCGGGGGTTTGATGAGAATGATCTGACAAGCATTGCGAAGCTTGTACGCTCTGAAACAAGATGCGATAGACTGTAATAACTTAAAAGTTAATCTATCAGTACCAGTTGGCAGTGAGCTCAAGGCCTAGAGCTTCGTCCAAAGTCTCGCTGATCCGTGCCTGTTCATGCACCCCGCGAAGACGATCGAGTGTTGCTCGTTTACGCCGATGACGTTGCAGTGTCTGCTAAACGCAAGTCTGAGCTTCTCTGATCCAATGAAACTCTCCATGACCAACTCAACCAAGCCTCTGGGAGAGATTGAAAAGACAATTGGCGCTGGGGTCACTCTGATGCAGACTGGACAAGCGATCAGGTACAAGATCGCAAGAGCGTCTAGGAAGGGTGCTATCACTGCTGTGTCCTGGGGGAGCCGCATGCAGTGTAGGCTAGCGCACGCGGATTTGACGACATACAATGTACATACATAGCTGTTTACAGTGAAACTGTAGCTCTGTAGTATTAGGTACGGAGTATTCTGGTGGGCTTAGTAGCTGCCACTGGCTAGCCACCCGCTCCACTAGTCTCCTTTGGGTCAAAGTCGCATCGTCAAGCTCGCTGTAGTTAGGTACCTCGCCCGGCTAGGTACTTCTAATCTCGTGCTCTCATGCTCTCTAGTCTTGTACCACACGCCACCACTAGACTTCCCACGAGCTCCAAATGTGTGCTGAATGCAGAGAGTCGAGACCCTGAATGCCAAGCTGTCCTCGGCGCCGAACCCAACAAGAAATCGCGATTTACAGCACAAGGCACATCACATGCAATTTGTCTACCAGCTCTGCTCTACAATCAAATCGGTATCCCGACACAACAGAACAACAAAAAGAAAAGGAAGAAAAAGACCCTGAGCGTCAATCACGGACAGTTGCCCGGTTGCTCGAACGTCCCATCATAAACCCCTGCCAACAAACTCAAGTCGCCAAAACCCCCCAGCATCGTCCGTCAAGATGTCGATGTGGATGTCCGATTCCCAGAGTATGCGCAAACGCCCCCCTCGATGGTGTCGCAAGGCTGCAATCCACGGCCCCAATCGAAGCGACGCGTCGCGAAACGACCTACGAGAATAATCTATGCTGACATGGTGTTGTAGAAATCGGAGTGGTCTTCTGCTCCGGTGGTACGTAAAATCTTACCTACATATTATACGCGGCGCCTGGCGCAGTTTTGAAGTCGCCGCAACGACACAGGGAGAACACAAGCAGCTTACATCTTCTGCCAGGCGGTATCTTCCTCATAGGAGGAGTGATGCTCTTCTTTGACCGCGCCATGTAAGTACTCTCCATTGCGCCTCCTTCCCATCGATCTCGGGTGTCTGCGATTTCGTCCCACCAGGGACAATGAGACAGGACGCATTGGGATTTTCTTCGTTACTAATCATGAGGGATTCTACAGGCTTGCCATGGGAAATGTACGTATCTCTGCTCACGAGCCACGATCTACCATCTTTCCGACCTCGAAATTTCTGCTTTCCGTGAGGGCAGAGCTACAAGCATGGGGTTAGATGCTGGGGGAAAAGAATAGCTCGTATAAAGGACGGACGAGGTGACAGCTCTGACACGATGAAACACAGATTCTCTTCCTCATCGGCCTCACCATCATCATTGGCCCCCAAAAGACACTCTTGTTCTTTGCGCGGAAACAAAAGGCCAAAGGCACAGCCGCCTTCTTCGCCGGTCTCATCCTGATCCTGGTACGCTGGACATTCATCGGCTTCATAATTGAGCTGTACGGAATTGCGGTCCTATTTGGAGATTTCTTCGGCACCATTGCGGCGTTTGCGACGGGAATCCCTGTTATTGGACCGTACATTGGTATGGTGGTCGATCGGATAGGGCTGGGGCGTCGAAACGCGGAACTGCCAGTTTGATTCGCGAGACGGTGTTGTTTCTTTCTGTATGTTTGGTGCAGTGATGGGGCAAGATTACTTCGTCACGATGTCGACGAGAAAACAGTTGAACTAATAGACGCAGAAGAGGAACGAATAGGCAAAAATATCCATGCATTGCGGGCGATGCAGAATACATGATGAAATACTTTCGCATCTTCGGAATCGGTTGATGGAAGGTGTTGGATTTGCAAAAGGGTCTATGTTGTGCGATCCCGATAGAAGGGACGGAATAACATTTGGCACAAGATCTCAGAGGAACGGGAGTATTCGAAGACCGAATTAATTTGAGTTTGACAATATCGAGTCCATAGTTACTTGGCGTCAAGGAGGGAAAAAATGTACAATTTACCATGCAAACTTGTAAGAAATACATATCACGTCTTGCAAGGAATCGCGTCAGCACGTGGTAAAACAGTCTAATTCATCGACACTCTCTCCGAGGCTAGGAACATCCCAGGCAAGAGAGTTCTAGCCTCCGTAGCTGATGGTACTTAAATGACGCGCTAGCTTGAATTGTATAGACACTTGATGGTCATGTATTTGTGACATTTACTCGACTTCGCTTGTTGTATAGTTCTGCCATCCTTCCCCAGTCTCGTCCCCAATGCTTAGTATCCCTGGCCAATGAGGTAATCAGCCAGGCCTTCAACAGTCGAGCTGGTGTTGCCCGCAACCTGGGCCTCGCCGTGGTGACCGACAACAATGGCCTGCTTGGTCTTGGCAATGGCGACACCCAATCGACCCTAGATATAAGGTACAAAAGAGAAGAAAGAGTCAGAAATAAGGCATGAATAGAATCAGGAAGTGCCACAGGACTGAGAGGCCCAGGCTCCTCTTTGACGTACCGATCGAGCATAGATACTTCGGCCATCAGCGCGGGCCACGACATATCGGTTCCCAGCAATGAAAAGACCGTCCGCAAAAGCCTTGTCCTTGGCGGCATCGTCACCGCTGACAATGGCCGAGATCGCCTTCATCTCCTCAGGCTTCAGCTATAGTATTTTCCTCCCGAAAAAAAAGGGTGCTTGTCAGCCGTCTGCACAGCATTCCCTGAGGTGGAGATGATCGTATATCAGCAATGGAAGGCAGTCGTTTACCTGGAAGTCGGCGGAGGCAGCCCAAGAGCTGTCACCAGCTGCGCTGATAATCGCACCCTTGTCAACGTGGCCAGTGGCCACCAGGCTGATAGCATGTCCATCAGCAAATTTGTACGCGTCGAGTATATGCGACGGATTAGGAGGCGAGGGAGACGGCAACGGGTAAAAATTTCAGATGAGCTCGGTGAGAGTATTACCTAGTATCGACATATGCTGTGGGCGAAAGCGTATCAGTTGCTGGAGCTATGACTTGGGAGAAGACGACGAGAAAGCAAACACCGCCGGGGGGGGAATCAGTTCAGACAACTGGAAGTTGTGGACACGCACCTTGCCACGACATGGTGAGAAGTCTGAAGAGCAAGAGACTGGAGTTCGGAGAGCAAGGAGGTGTATGGCAGCCTTGGAAGGGGACCGTTGGGATGTTGATAGGGAGTCGCGCGGAAGTCGATGATGAGTCGGAGGTGGAAAAAGATGGGACGAGTTGTTTGTGTGAATGTACCACAGTAACGCCGCAACGCGGTCCGATTCGATTCTACCCCTCCGTTGCTACCGTAGCCAGCCAAGGGTCAACACTGACACAGCTCATCAGCCAATAGCTTCTGATGGAGGAAGTCTCCACGCCGCAAATTTTGGAGGAGGGGTACCTCGCGGCTTTGGAGACCGGTAGCCAACGAACCCCACCAGGGAGCTGGAATGGAATGGAAACACAACTTCAAACAAGTGACAAGGCAACTTTTGATGTCACAAAGAAACGTGTTGTCATGCGGTGCTGCAGATGGCACGCCAAGCTGATGCGAAGGGGTTTCATTCGGCCAAGGTTCTATCTGCTGCGCTTTAGCAGCTCCGTACTGCGTCGGGCGCGTCGAGCGTTTCTGGAAATGCGTTCATTACGGTTATCTCGCTTGGAACCTTCAACCCCCCTCCAAACATCTGCATGGTCATTTCAAATTGAGAAGAGGCATCTCGCCCGGGGACGGTACCACCCTTTGGCCAGTACATCTCATGATCTTGACGCCGATGGCCCAACGTCATGCTGCTCCAGCGGAAAACCAGTCAGCCTTCACACAACAATGCCTCCACAACATGAAAGAGCTTGGTGCGCAGGTCCAGTCCGAAACATTCTGCTCACGGGCCGTGGTGGATGGTGAAATAGGGGGGACAAAGGCCGCCAAGATTGGTTCATGACCAAGACGGTCCATGAGCCATGAGCAAGTCAAGGCAGCAAATGCCGACTTTACTGGAAAAAGGTCCTGCCTTCAGCAGAGGGTACAATACTAGATTGAAATACCGAATCTTGGCCCATCGTCGATGATGTCTATATTCCGCAGTCTTGCATATAAACGGCGGGAACCATGTAGGTAGTGGCGTGCGCACCGACTCCTCATCGAGTGCGATGAAAACACGAAGTGGGAAGTTCCTCTCACTGCGGCTAGGGAAGAAGAATCACCGTTTTCTTATTGAGGTCTTTCGCTTCGCAGAAAACCCGTACGATCTCCTCGTATGGAGGTGACAGGTCCTGGGATCCCAGTAACAACAACTTGGTCAGGACCCTCGTCCTGGCGATGCTGTTTCAGTCCCCCAACTTTTGCGCATTGCCCTATGTAATGGATTGCAACAGGAGAACGAGCTGGTCAGAAGCGCTTACTTTTAAACAGCAGTAGCTACTCACGCGCGAAGCATATCGAGAACTCAAGCAGCGGCAGTTTCACCATCGCGAGCTTTGAAACGATTAGATGGATTACCTGCAACGCGAGTTCTCCGCTGTAATATAAGTACCGTGCAACCAAACTTGCGCGTTTTTGATTTGGCAACATGACGCCGAGTGAGTGATAGCGGTTCTCGAAGCCCTGGACCAGTCTTTTCGGTTAAGAAGAGTAGGCAGGCGTATCATGGACCCAATTGTCGGGATACGCAATTTTGTGCGCATGCCCTGTGGGCATGGTTCATCCCAGCATGTTGTTCAGCAAACCTAAATTGACGAATTAGGAAGATAACTGTCGTCCGGACCGAAATTTTGCGGGGAGGACTTCGGGTGAAGATGTTCACTGTCATATCGAGGATAATTGGACAATGCATCCCCAAAAATCATTACATAGGTAGGCGAAGCTTGCGAATTGCCATGAGCAGTCGGAGACTCGGAGTGAGGGGCGCGATGCTCGTGTTGGGATCGACCAAAAGCCTCCATTCGAGACTTACGATCGAGTATACATACGTGTTGTGCCTGGTCATGCTACCAGGTTCATTCAGGAATTAGAGAAGCTTAATACCTGATTGCCCTAAAAAAAATGTTTCAAAAATGCACAATAAGCACAATCAGCGATGAGTACTATCGTTGTCTTGACCCCGACTCCAGCGTCCAATTATTAGCCCCTGATTGTCGAACAACCCTTGAACGCCGTTCACTTGGCAAGAACGTCGTGCCGTGAACGAAAGGAAAGCTCAAAGACACAAGCACAGTTGCGAATAGCATCTCTTATCGCCATTGTGTGGCCATTGACACGTTTTGGCGCATCAAACTTTGAGAACATACCACCACCTAGAATACAGCAGAAAGTACTCTGTTGATCATCTTGGTCACAGTTTGTCGCCGGAAGGGGACACCGCTACATTCAGTACGAATGCTCCATGCTTCTCTTCTCGAATAATGAGCCCCAGTCCTCAATCCTGTTTCAGAATCCTTATCCAGAACACCAGATGTATCTGAGGGTGTGCATACCTAAGATCGATGTCTGTGAGAGTTACTCCGTATACTGTTTGCATTGTCGTCATCTTAGCTGGGGTCATTGTTGCTCATATGCGCTTGCGTGAAGCATATTTCTTTTCTGGGGTCGAGCGAGGCAATGCAACGCAATACATAGGTATGTATTGTGAGCCAGAAGTCGTGTGGAATACGTACTTCATCCGAAATCAGTCAAATTTATCGTCCAATGAACAACGAAGCCACGTAGCCACATCTTCTGACAAGTCCGGAGAATGTCTCCTGAGGTCCCCTGTAGCTTCCCATGATTAACGGCCGACTTAAGGGCTAACGGCCATGTACCTGTGCGGGCAGCCGGGGTCTTGAAGCCTCCTCTTCCCTGTGGTTGGATCTAACGTCAACAGTTCTCGATCTGAGGCTCATTATCGCTGTGGACAGCAAGGAGCGGACTGGGCACCTCAATCGCGGCCGCGGGCGAGGCCGCCTCGAGAGGAACCAGAGGATTAAGTTCGCGCGCGGATTTCACGGTCCGGCCCCTTGAGCTGGCTCCCATGCAAGCGGCAAGCGTCATAGGGCATAAGTTAGTTGTGTAACGGCTTGCGGCATGCACATTGCAGGCAAAGAACACAAAGACCACAAAGGACGTGACGTGCGCGGAAGGGAAGATGAGACATGCGGTGTGTAACAGTGTGTAACAGTGTAAGTTGCCCCTGGCATATGTAACAACGGGCCAACCCCAGCAGGCTCATTGGCCGTGAGGCCTCTCGACTGCCCGTTTCGGCCAAGATGAATGGCTGCAGCCTGTGGGGTTGCATCGACTCGTTCTACCGCCGGGCGTACCGGAAAACCTTTTTCCTTCTTCCGGACAACGTTGACTTCTACGAATATGGAGTTGGGGTGATTGCAAGGAGCGACAGCACTCTTCCTTGGCCTCTTCATACCGGGCGGAGATATGAGGGGACATGACATTGCAAGAACGCTTGAGTGCTCGTAGGGGTGCACTTACTCCGTATTATACTCCGTAACTTTTATTTAATACCTACCTGTTGAGTCGCTAATTAGGTAGCCCTGTTCCTCTCAGGGGCCTGGTTAATCGCAGCCGCACCAGGGTGTCTTCCGATGTCCTACACATGATGTAACTTCCGGTGGCACAGATGGCGGCACGTCATCTTGCCTATTGACTTTGGAACTGTCGACACTGGGTCCTGGAGACATATGCCACAAATATGATCCAAGATGAAGCTCAGATGGCAGATGGCAGATGGCAGATGCCCCGACGATTTGACTTTACGGAGTATGTACTCCGTACATACAGAGAGAGAGCCCAATGGGGCTAGTCAGGATCTACATACGCCGCACGATGGAAGCAGCGACCCAGCAAAGGGAGATCTTAATGAGCACCTCAATAACTGCCTAATCACCACCCTAATTGCCTAAAACGATATAGCGCGTCCCTGATACCCTGCTAGCGCGATACATACTCTATCCAGCG
>SRPP01000254.1:0-35531 GCA_018360055.1 Claviceps monticola
CAACAACAGATTAAGCGCGTGTTTTTTTTTTTTCCCTCCAAAACACGCGCCAGGCCAAAATATCACGTGCCCTCATTTTGCGCTCCATGCTAGGTTACAATATGGGGCATAACTACAAGGTAGTTACAAGGTACCGTGTATGGTATGGTATGTAACTATGTGGTTCAAAGTTCCGCAACGGCGCAAAAACAAGTTGCCAGACCTCTGTTTCAGAAAAAACAAGGGCCATCCCCCCCCCCCCCCCCCGAACCCACTCTTCCTGCCAACTGGCGAATACCCACAGGCTGCGCGTATGTGCATACCTATATATTAGGTGCATACATAGGTAGGTAGGTAGGTAGGTAGGTAGGTAGGTATGTATGTGCATTCTTACATGCGGAGTACACATAAACAAGTTCTTCCTTTCAAGATACATACCACTGTTCTGCTTACGGAGTATGAATACATATGTAAATGTAAATACATTGTACATGTATGTACCCCAAATTGCAACCCGTAACCCGCAACCCGCAACCGCAATTGCCGTTGCCATTGCCATTGCCATTGCCATTGCCAAGACCACGGAGTAAGGGCCCCTGCCAAGATTCTCTGCCAAGCCTTCTGCCAAGACATTTCTAGACCCGAAGACCGGAATTATGGATGGTGAATGGATGGGTGGTCGTGGAAGCGGTGAGGAAGGGGAATTTGGCAGAAGGGCAGGCAGTGGGCACAAGAACAAGGGTCCGCGGGCGGAACAAGGGGGGGCCGGAGGCCTAGAGAGGGCCTGGGGGGGACAGGACAGGACAGGACAGGACAGGACGAGACAAGACGGGATGAGACAAGGCTGAGGATGGGCCTGGGCCTGGGTCTGGGTCTGGTCGGGGTTGGGGGGCTCGGAGTCGGGGGGTTAGCTGCCTGGGTTCTTGTAGGCAGTAAGGTTGGTAATGTGCCGACCACCGACGCGCGTACGTACGGTACGGTCCATGGAGTTGTTGCTTGTAGATGCGTGGTGTTGCGTGGTGTTGCGTGGTGTTGCGTGGTGTTGCGTGGTGTTGCGTGGTGTTGCGTGGTGTTGCGTGGTGTTGCGTGGTGTTGCGTGGTGTTGCGTGGGAGAACCTTGCTGCATAATTTGTGGCTCGCGGCAGTGGAATTTCGAGGGGACGGTCCAGGTCGCGGAGTGGTTGTACATACACAGATAATCACCACATTTACACGTCAAAGGCATCACCACGCTATGTCGCACTATTCACCGGGGTTTAGGATCATGAAATGAAGAGACAACAGACATGCATTAACAAAAAGAAGGAAATTTCATTCGTCTCTCAGTTAAGTTTTGCTGCACGGCAGCTCATGCTAATATCATATATCAAGTCCACAAGATAAAACCCAGGGCGCCTGCCCGCGTACCCTGCTGCTCCTCAGTTCCGCAATTTCCGTCGCAATGACCGAGCTAAGACAAGGTACGAGCTAACTCGTCTGGTTGTCGAGTACCTTTCCTGTGAGATAGTATCCCGTCGCGGTTGGCTATGCATACAGAACAAGCCGCGGCTTTGGTCCACGTTGAATGGCCCGTGTATGACTGGCTCGGAGGTCGACGGCAAATAGGCTCGATCCGTCCGAGTGTGTTCATTCGGGTCGTCGCATCATCATCATGTTGGGAACGCCGGAGGAATATGAATAGAGAAGAATATGGGTCATTCGACACGATATCTGACCGCAATCGACCGTACTGCGCCAGTCGCTCAAGTGTCACCGAATTTATCTCGGCGGACTCGGTAGCAAAGTATCAATTCGGTATTCATTCGGCCTGGTGAAGATATCACTTGTATGCGTAAAAACATTCTCCGCGCCATCAAGGCTTATCTGCGAAGCGCCGTCTGATCCAGCATCGCGCACACGTCCAGTCTCATTGCGGCAGTCGATCGAGGGTATTGGCGCAGGTGAGGGTATGGTGGACTCCAAAAACAATTCATACATGACTTGGCGTAGTGGCGTTCTGGAGCTGGCTAGCAGCTATATTGTCGATGGGGGGTATCCTGTCCTTAAAAAAAAAGAAAGAGAAAAAGTCGCTTGAGGAAAGTCGAACGTCGGGAAGAAATATAATTTGGGGTATGTAATGTAACAATGGACTAGCGCAGCCCGCGATGCGCGCAATCTGAATGCGTCTGTAGACAGGACCAAAGAAGAAAGAAGAAGATTGTAGATCGTAGATGTGGTCGGCGGAGGTGAGAAATAACGAAGTCTCGCACTCGAGTAGAAGTGGCCATGGGACTACCGATCGGATCGTGGTTGTGTATTCGTGGGTAGCTCATTTGTAGCCAACCATCTTGGCGCAACGCTCGCAATAGTAGAGGTTGTGCGCGATGCGCACCATGCCAGTTGAGCTTACATCATCGGTTGATGTAGCTTCGACTGAACGGGCGCAGCGCATGCACCGCAAGATTTCTACCGAGGCGACAGGACGAGGAGGAGCTGCGGCGGCGTCCATGCTGAATCGATGATGGCCAGAGTAGCAGGATGGGGATGTGTCGGTAGAGTGTCCTGATTCAGACGACGAAGTAGAGGACGATCGGTGAGGTTGAGATGGGATGCTGGTGGAGGAAGACATGGCTTCGGGCTCGTTATATCTATTTGATGAAGCACTTGTTGACAGCACTTTGACGCAATGCAATGTGTGACCCCGCTAAGCTGACGCGCGTCGTGATAGGTCGGGGTATCTGAGGCGAGATGGAGAATTTCGGAGCAAAATGCAGCGCCGAAGTGGTTGTTGGTGAATTGTATCGGTATTGTTGTTCAGATGAAACCGGCTTGTGCCAGGGTGTGCTGAGAGTTCGCGTAACCCGATTGTTGGAGGGGGCAAGAGAAATTTGTTCTTGTTCGACGACAAGAAGGTGACACAAGTCCGACAAGGGGGTGTTGTATTATTCTTTGCCCAACGACCACAGTGAGCGGTGGAAGCCTAAAAAGGGTCGAAGCTGTTGTGTTTTTCAAATGCGAGTTCGATGGAAGGTGTGTGTGAGTGGTGTGTGAGTGGTGTGTGAGTGCGCGTGTTTGAGTGAGGAAGGGAGAGTAAGACTAGGCAAAGCGACTGGATCAAGGGGAGGGATCGAGTTGATGAAATAATGTCCGGAAGGGATGGCCAGAAATTAAAGAGAAAGAAAAGGGCTTTCGGGATGAACAGAGAGGATCCGCGGGCTTGTTTCCAAAAGTACACGCAGTACACCTTAATCGTCGATGCTGACCAGGCCTTAGCAACTTCGTCTCGATGGCCTTGATCGGCTGAGGCCGTGGACCGCAAGGTAAGTTGGCGGGGGGGCCCTTCGCAGTCTGGATGGGGTGGTCTGTGAGCGAGAGGGTGAGGATCCTGGGTCAAAGTGGGCGTGCGAAGTAAGAAGGGGGCGTCTAAAATGGGGAGAGAGGGGCGATGAGGATTTATGGGCCGCTAGGGGCGTGCAAGCTTGTGTTGCCCGACAGAAGCTTTGCGCAAAAAAAAACAAAAGGGGGGGCGTGCACACTATCAAGGAGAAAAAAAGCCGAAAAAATTGATCAGTGTAACCATTTTTATGCACCAATGCGAGTTCCTGAGTCCCATACTCCGTACTCCCGTAGAAACTTGCACCTGGAGAAGGAAAGTGCCAGTGGGAAGAAAGCTGTGGTCTGTAAAAGAAGTGGGCTGTCAGGCAATTCTTCAGTTAGCCAAGGCAACGGCAATAGACAGAACAAGCAGCTTAGCAGATACGAAAAAGCACAGCCCATCAACTTTCTCGTCGGCGGTAACTTTACGGAGTAATTAACAAGACAAACATAACAACATGCACGACTTCACAAACGTCCGTGCTTGGAACTGAAATGAGCAACCTCCAGGAGTCAGGAGTCAGGAGTCAGGAGTCAGGAGTCAGGACCACAGTCTGGGTCGCAGCATTGGTTAGGCGCTCAGCCCTTGCGCGCCCTCTGCGACCCAACAAGCACAGACAGAAGGCTGCGACAGCACAGCATACGGGGGTTCCTAGGCTACAGTACGGCGCGGTCGAGGCCGTCTTCGCGGGGTGGATTAAGCTTCCAGCCCAAACAACGAGCCCAAACAGAAACAGCCAGCCCAAGTCTAGCCCTTTTTCGCGCGGTAGGCCATCCGAAGCTCCCGTGTTGCGTTGTGCGTTGTGCGTTGTGCGTTGTGCGTTGTGCGTTGTGCGTTGTGCGTTGTGCGTTGTGCGTTGTGCGTTGTGCCTTTGTGCCTTTGTGCCTTTGTCGTTCACGGTAGGTATTCGGAAGTGCCGTAAAACTCCCTCTCTTCTTCTGTGTGTGTATCGCGTGTCTTTGTACGCTGCTAAACACGTAGTCTGCCATTCGCGCACGAAATGCCCGAAGCGCGAGTAGTTCCCTATGCACGCTCGGTTGATTAAATATATGTCACTTGCAAGTTGCAACCCAAATCCTGGGACCTTCCGAAGGCATTGACGCTTCATCGTCCCCGGATGCTCCGTCGACATGGCTGTACCCGGTCATCTTGCCCGTGGGGAGCCCGATGCGACCTATCAATTGACGTGGCCATGGCTGGGGTGCGTGGGATATCAAGAAGGAGGATAAGCGGAGGATAAGCGGCATCAGATGCGGCTCAGACGGCGCGCTTCGACTCACGATGGCACTTGATATGTATCAAGATGGGAAGGACAACGTCAGCAGCAAGCAATCTGGTTGGTGTTGTTTCGGTGATCGGGCGTCGGAGTATGCGTACGGGCTCCCGGAGTAGGAACCGCTCGACAAGAACAATCAGATCTTGCGAGATATGGGGGACTTGCATCTCGGGCAGAGACGCCAGACTTCTCGACACAAACCAGCCCAAGGGCGTAATTACGTTCAATCTCTTTTTCTGGAGATGCGGCATGGGCCATGTTTCGTGTCAAGACAAAGGCCGCGGCTTCTGTGAAGAGTGGAGCAGGGCAAAGTCCTTGGCTCTGCTCGAGAGAGATTGATGGGTTGAACACGTGTGGTTTGACAATTCTCTACGAATGGATATTGTTGCGGCTGACGGAGTCAAATTGGTGTTGTTTCGAAACCGGTGCTTACGTATGCTATGTAGCTTACATAGGTACATAGATATGATAGATATGTAGCTGTCTGGACTCTGGTGTTTTGCCCAGATTACAAGACTTGGCATTATCTCGCAGCTGTCACAGCCGTCGCAGTAAAGACATTGCGGTATGACCAGACGCGCCTGTAATTTTCTTCAGCAAGATATTCCGGGATAGTACTCCGTATGTGCATAGTGACTGCACTGACTGGTGGCAGATAAAAAAGGAAGTTGAGCCGGCTCCCTTTCTGCTTGACAGTTGACGACATGAACATGAGACAAGCAATTGATTAGTCGTCTGCATCAACATGTCAGTTACAACTAGTTGGCTGCATGAAATACCTAAGCTGACCTGGGAACCCGGTTGCTATGTAGCCCACAGCTTGTCAGCCCATTTGCGGCCCGCTGCAGCTTAGGACGGTGGTTGCCTCCGGATAGATCCCCAAGCACGAAGGAGCCAGACGCCCTCCTCAGAATGATATCTGATAAACGACTCAAGACTCAAACAAGGCGTTGCTTCTCCAGTTCTTACACAAGACAACGCATGACGCTGACGCTGGAATGACGAGAGCTGACAAGAGGCTCAGTTCGAGTCATCGCCCTACTCCTAGGAATAATAGAAACATGCCGGTTTCTGCATCACAGCATCTGTTTCTCTAGTGCGTCTCATGTACAGGCCACAAGATTATCTCAACACGGTCTTCTGTCGAATCGCTCATGACAAGACAGGCAGCAGCATAATTAGGTTGAGTAGTCATGTTTCAATTCAGTCAACAGCCCCTTATTTTAAAGCCCCTTTTCTACCATTCCATCCTGTCTGTCAGCGTCTTCTAAGCCGAGAGCGCCAGCATGAAGTTGGCTGTTTGGCTGTTTGGCTGTTTGGCTGTTTTCTCGGTGGAGAAGCCGGTTTGAGCCGACAAAAGATGTCTTGAACGGACGCCCAGCCAATCAATCCTAGGCAAAGATGGATGGAACGGCAACAAAGCCAAGACAAGCCTCGGCTCAGCGCTTTTGCCTGATAAAGTTGCACATGCAGTCAATTGTCAAGTACAGTACATGTAACACATGTGTTACTATCAACAAGACGAGCGCACCAGATTTATTGAAGTAATTGAAAGGGAGCATCTTGTGGAGTAAAATCTCCGTGGATATCAATCCAGACAATCCGCATCGGTCCAAGTTCCACAGTCCCTCCCGGTTGGGCTCATGCACAATATGAAGCCCCTGGGGGTTTCCCATCCTAAGACACGCCCCCCTTCTTCTTCTTCTTCTTCTTCTTCTGGTTCTTCTTCTTGTTCTTCTCTCCCCCGGTACAGGCATAACTAGATGATAGAACCTTTACTTCAACTTGGGAAGCACACAAACTTTCTGCCAAGCCTATCCAACCAATTCCCCAGGCCTTGGGGCCAAGAAACAAACTTGGCGTTTAGTTGGCCCGAACTGGCTTAGCGTCATCGGCGTCTCCCTGATGGCCTCTACAATTCCGATCCTAAACCTAAACTCGCAACGCGATAGACGAGTGTCGGGTTTCGCTACAGTCTACTCCGTATACCCATACGAGATGTCAGCAACGCTGGCGGTTTGCGCGCGCATAAAATAAAGATGGCGGTTGCCAAGAGTGTGAGAAAGCCGGTGCCATCGACATCGATACATAATAACCTTGGCCACGGGTAATAGGGTATCGACCGTTTTGGCACGCAGTCAGTGGCCCTACCTAAATAGGTAGTCCACTCGATGAGCCCTATCCCAATTTACCGAGTCAATACGGTACATGACTACTCCCCAGACCATTGGGGGCATCGTAGTGACCAGAGCCGCGGGATCGGATCTGGCTTCTTTTCCTTGCATGCACGAACGACTTGGATACATAGTTATATTCACAAGAGCGGCAGCAGCAAGCGTGCAGGGGTGCAGAACAATGGAAGGAATTCGCAAAGAACATGGCATATACGTACGTACTGCACCGGGAAGGACGACGCAGGTTTTCGATGACTAAAACAAAAAAAAAATGGCGTGTGCAACGCGCGTTCGTGGCCAGGTTTTGTTTGGGGATGGGATGCATCAGATGTAAACTGTCGTAATTACATGCTGCACACCAGACAGCTGATTTTTCTCTTGATTCAACTCTGCGGTCCTGCGTGATTTGTCGACTCGTACTCTGTACCTCTGTACATTGTGAGGATTTCGATCTGTTGATGTGGCCAAGATGCGGATAGGCGGGTGCACGGATGCACTGATCGCGATGGGTGTCCAAGCCATGAAATCCGTAAGCAGGAATCCCCTGGCAAGTTTGGATTGGTGAAAGTGGCCTAACCTTTGTGTGGGGTGGAATTGGCGGTCATTGGTCAATGGTGGCACATTGCGCCGTTGCACATCCGATGATCTGGTCATGGCGGCCAGCACTTGTCTGACTATCTACAGACTAAGTTCTAACGACTGTGCATAGCACTACCTAGACAAGCAGGTTTCTACATTAGGTAGCTAGGTAGTTGGTTTGCGTAACTACAACGTACATAGCGGCCTCGAGAAGGTATCAACTCGCTGCTGTTCACATGGGAAAAGATTGGAAATCGTATCATGAGATTAATTTCGCAAGCTATTGGGCCCAAGATTTAGGGTGTTGATGTCGTACATACCGAGGCAAATGGGTTGAACCAACCCATGCTGTGGCAGTGCGCATATATCGACATGTCCTTATCTGTGCACGTATATGTGTTAACTATGTATGTGTTTAGACATGGCATCTTAAAGGGGCAACATGCAAGCCACATGTCACACATGCAAGCTACGTGTCATAACAGCTGTTTTCGCCCTGTTGTACGGAGTATAGGTAGGTAGATACCATGTGCATTCTATAATCCTTTCGCCTTTGCAAGTAAATAGATTCCCCTCAGAACAACTCTCAAAGGGGACAATCCGGACTCATACATGAATAAGGTGGGGTTTGCCTTGGCAGACTGGCCTTCGCCATGCACTGTTACAGACTCCCCAGCGGATATTAATCCTCGACAGGAAAACGTTTCAATGTCTGTCTCCTGTGGCCTGTCTTGTCGTTGAACGCAGGCTGCAGCTTTGTCGAGATGCTGGTGTGGGGCGCGAATCTCCTTCATACCTTGGAGAGGTATGTCCTAAAAGTGAATGGCCCATTGAACCCGATTAGCATCGCTTCATCACGCGACGAGATCGGATTTACGTTTGGGCTTGATGGGATGGGCTTGGAATCTGGGAGGGACTGAGGGTGAATATCTGCAACTATTATTGGACGACTGTGCTCATAGAGATCAATGCATGGATGGGGGACTGAAGGGTCGGATGGATGAGATCGGTATGCCGGGCCGTTCGATGAACTTGCCAACCGAAGAAAACGTCATGCCGCGACGGAAGCTGATGAGCCATTCAATGCCCGGTGCGTGTTTGCATCTTGGCCCACGTTGTCACGCTATCAACTAGATAAATAGACAGCGATTAGATTTGGGGCCAGATGCTCGATTCAGCAGATTCGCCAGTCCATAACTACATATGTCGCTACTTCCATGATTTCGTGATTCAACGAGTCCATAATTCCTCGAATCCATGATTCCATGAAACTATGGGCCCATGGATTGACCATTGCACGATTCCATGTTTCCACAGTTCAGTCCACGGCTCAGTTCATGGTTTGCGTCCAGACTCAATTTCAGCCCGGGCGATGATATCTCAGAGCAGCCCGCCTCCCCCCACGGACTCCCTCCCGCTAACTAATAACCAGGTGTTTACGTAGCCTTTTAGGTTCATCAAGCAACCCACGCGTCCGCAAACATACTGCAGCAGCAACATGCAATGCATCACGACTCACGAGTCAGCTACACTAATGAGTCAAGCTAAGCTGGACGTTAATCCGCCTTCCCCAGGCCCGCACGCCTCGGCAGCGAGAGTTGCCGCAGCGCCGCCCCCCGCCCCCGTCGCGATTCAGCCCTCAACAGCAGTAGCAATTTAGCAATTCCTTGCCCGCCCCTCGCAGCCGCCTTGGCACTGCTAGCTTGATTGAAGCATTTGAGCCATCGAACGAGAAGCTGGGGCTTAAGGCTTGGAGGCTTGAGAACGCACGTACACATGGAGTATGTACATATGTACAATTCAGTAAGTTCCTGCCAAGACATTGGACGGCTCGGGGCTTCGCGCATCAAGCCCAAGTCTTGAGCCACATGCTGTCCGTTGTCCGCCGTCCGCCGTCCGCCGATTTTGAGAATTGGATCCGTCTGGCGTCGCGGTCGGTCGTCTCCTCCGCCTCGGAGGAATTGCCGGCAAGGTCCAACGTGCCAATTTGGTGCGTTCCCGCGGCCCGCCTCTGGCACTTGATCGCACAGATGTATGTGCATAACTACATACCTAGGACTACATGACTACTTCGTAGAACGGGGGCGGCCGCGCGCCTCATCCTGGATTGGTTCTTTCCAGGACGATTCGCGCGGAGGCGCTCCGGGGTCAAACTTGAAAAAAGCTCCGTCGAGCTGTGGATGCCTGGGGAAGCTCCGAACGGGACCTTGCATCGGGGGAAACAAAACAAAAGACAAATCACAGCAAGGTTTGGGCCGCTGTTTCGGTTTCTCTTTTTGCCAGTGCAGACTGCAGTGATGAAGCAGTGAACTAGTTAGTTGTATGTACATATGTATGAGCAAGGGCTCAGGACTCAGGACTCGGGAGCAAAGGAGCCGGAGACGGTACCTAACTACAACGTCGGGAAGAAGACTTCCCGTGTTGCCTTTTCTGCGCAACCCTGAATGTTTGACCAATTTCCTTTTCTTTCAGCCATGTTCGAGTTTCTTCATTTTGCTGGGGATTCTGCTCGTAAAGAGCCCCTCCCCAACCTCGTTCAATGTTTAGGTTCTACGTACCAGCCAACGAGTTTCACTTTGCCAGTCTCGAGTCTCGACCCGACGAGGCGACGAGGCGACGCAGTCCAGACTTCTCCCCCACGACGACCGGCCACAGACTACCTATTGCAAGCGCATCTTGCCTTGGCAGCCTAGGGCGGATCTACGGAGTATCATGTAACCATGTTACATGTGTTAGAGGCTGGTTACGCCCCGGACCCGCTGCAGTAAACACCGGCGCAACGCACACCTCAGCTACATACCTCCTATTCGTAAGGTTGTTCTACCGATTCTGATCGTTGTTTCGTTTCAAACGCAAAGGCTTCTTCTTACGAGACTCGTTGTGCCAGAATTAACTTTGTGGTACGAGAATTGCGGCAGCCTGATAATTCGGTGGGGGCCTCCAGTTTGCCAAGTCGCTCTATTTGCCCCACGCCTGTCAGCCACATACCGCAGCCACATACCGCAGCCACATATCGCAGCTACATGTTGCAGTTCAATTGCCCATCCCCATATTTGTCCATTCCGAATTTCCGACCATACCTAGCCGCGGAAACTCAAAACAACCTGACGAGCTGGAGTCACGACAACGTTCCCCCGGCGAGCAGCCTCTCCTCTCACTCCCATGAGGACAGGTAGCGTCCGAATGTGTATCTGGACGTCGGTTGGAGGAACTACGCACGTGAAGACGCATGCGTTCCTTCATTCTTTATCCATTGCTTCGGAGCCGACGCAGAGTCTCCCCCACTGTCCATCCAGTCCTAGGCTCGCCAAGGACCTCAAAGTTGAGGCACAAAATCTCTCCAGTCAGGGACAAACGTACTCTAGGTACCTAAGGTAGTCGAGCACAAACTCGCTCAGTCGAGAGAGAATCTCCCTCTAATTAGGTATCTAAGCACAAATTACGTCTGTCGAGGATAATTTCCCATCCGGTCGAGGTACGACCGGGTGCGCCACGCGACGCCACGGGGTTGTAATCAGCCGCAACCGTTCTGTCCATGGAATGTATGCCTGAATTATTTCGCACAAAAAACTCTAGATCGTTCGGGTCTGGATAGCTTGTCGAAGACTCGAACGTATACATATATACCTAGTCTGGCAGACTGCGCACTAGACTCTCGTGGATTTGGAAAGGGGATAAAATGGTCAGAATGTGTTGAGCAATTGGGGGGGCATAATTAATGGTGGTGTATATGTATTTGACTAAAGAGCTAGGTCACTCGAGGAGTGAGAAGGTGGAAAAATATGGAAAACATGTGCGTCTAGCTGATAAAGGCCATCACGTGATGCGGCTCAAAGCATGGCTTACTTCCCTAAATTACCTCTGTTACCCCAGACAGGGCGTCTATGATGCGCCCGTTCCAAGCCATTGCAACTGCAAGTTTGGCACCCAGCTTTAAGTCGGTCTGTCTATGATGGCGAGTTACACTCGAATCCGTGGCATACTGCGTGACATTCCATCGGGGGACTCTGCTTCCTCATGCATACCTATATTGGCAGATGGATCCTTTGCTCATAGAGAAGTCATCAGTGATCACACTGCATTCAGCGCTTAACGGGAGCGTTCCAAAGTGAGAAGTGCATTGCAGGGATCCAACTTGCCAGATTTGACGCCATGGTCCGACTCTCGGGAGTCGGTGGTCTGCAAAGATTGCTTCGCTTCACTGAGAGGGCTGCTACAACAAAGCCTCTGTTTCTCATGCAAAACAAATGCGCACAACACGCTCCTTGCATCATGTTTCATGTTCCAAGAACATAAGACTCAAGAGACCCCCTCGCCCTTGCATACCCGGCCCAGCGAGAGAATCTTCTAATCCTGCTTCGCTTCGTGGCGCAAAAAGAAACGCCCACGAGCTCTGACGATTCGTCGTCATGGCGGCCTCCAATACAGCCGCTGCTGCTCGAATCGGCGCCTTAGCCGACTCTCCACACACCCCCCCAATCCAATCCAACGGGTCGGAGGAGAAGGATTGGAGAGGCCGATCGGCGGCCTCAGCCAATCTTACCCCAGACAACTCGGAGACGACGATTTCGAGCAGATGCCGGACGGGCTGGTCAATGAGATGGCCTGTACGGAGTGTGTACCTTCATACGTGTGCACCTCGCCCATGCAAGAGGCCATGACTAGGCAATGGAAGAAGAAAGGATGAAGTCACAATGAGATGGATGGATTGCAGACGATACAAAGGCGCCGAGAGTTGCCACCTTGTCACAGACCCAATCAAGTCACTTTGCCAGTTCAAAAAAAAAAACCCCCCGCACATCGGACTCCGGAGCTTGGCCCGTGTTTCCCATTTCATCGGCCGCAGGCGGCCTCGTTCGTCTTTTTTGTTCCCGCGCCTTCTGGGATCTGCTGTCCGATACTCTCCCTTTCCTTTCGTAAACCTCCGAACCCGGAACGGCGGACAGGACATGGAATATTTTCTTGTCGCAGCGCTCCAGTCCTTCGGCCGAGGAACCCCCTTCGAGCCCACCCCATTCCTGCTCTGTTCCAGAACCCGAAGCCCCAGAAAGAAGTCGTTATCAGAAAACCCATCTACGTGGTTTACTGACTCGTGGTTCTCGGCCGAAAGTTGAAACTGGTCCCGACAGTCTGTTTTCTTTTGGTGAAAGGAGGGAGGGGGGAGGATTTGTTCTCGCCTCTTTTATCTCCCCGGTCGGCGGCAGTTCATGCTATGTACGCACTCATGTCCCCGCCCGCGTGAAACCTTTCGAAGCCATAAAAGTTCTTTCGGCGTCAAGAAAACTTCGTCAGACCATGCGCCGCATATAGGTGTACGTTGTCGAAGCGAAGAGACGCCGCGGCAACAGGTCTGTGCTGGCTGACTGACTGCTGATGCACAAAGGATCACTATCCAGCAGGCGGCCTCCCTTGAGACGTGGGTTTATTTAGAGGGCAGTGTGTGACAGTGAGATGGGCCATGGCGCTCAGTAGAGGTCGTAACGGCGCGTATACGTGCATGTGCATGGTCATGTGAGCCATTTATTGCGGCCTTCCAACATGAAAATCGACTCGTCGGGAGTCGCAAGTCTCGAAACGACAACTCCTTGTGTTCACAATTCTTCGTTCTTCTTGTCACCCGCGTGCGTCGTGAGACATCACAGGATCGTTCCATCGCTCGGCAATGTGACAGATTCGTTCATCCATCCATTCGTCCTTTGTGAGTGACATGTCCGACGCGCTTGTCCGTCGTTTGTGGACTCCGAAGTTCGGACTCGGGATGCAACCTTGAACCTCGTCGGCGAAGTTGCAGGGATGGAGCGGAATGAGATTTTGGGACGCCCTTGCAGACAATTGATTGCCACGAGGGACCCTTGTCGAGTGGCTTGGTCGAGAGCCCTGGTGCCTGGGTCTGTGATCTGGGGGGGGGACATGTTGTTTGTCAATTTTTGAACAATCTCGAACTTTGGTGATCTGATGACCTATCTTTGTTTTCTTTTTCTTTGCGCCACATCCTGGTCAGCTGGTCACATGGCAACGACTAATTATTGATATTGATACGGAGACAACGTACCGATTCCCCCCCTTCCCTTTCCTCTTCTCTCGTCTTACTGCAGTAACTGCATACAGTACATACATAGTTATGTACCTTTAAAATGAGCACGAGGTTTATCATTTCGGGCGGCAGTACTCCGTAATAAGCGCCCCAATGCCAAAAGTCTTGAGATTGAGATTGATCTAGCCACCCTAGCCACTTGATGTTTCAATGTCCTCTCCTCAGACTCCTCTATCGATGGCGGCTACTCCGTACAGCAATTTCACAGCGAGAGAATTCTAGAGTACATAGCGTCCTTCTCGGTAGGAAAAAAAACGATTCGCTTCGCGTAGCTCGCATCTTGATATCCAGAGTTGATGGTCATGGTATATGTATTAGTATAGCGGATATGCAGTCCATGGGACTACAATAGTCGTTGTGTAATCAAACCACATTCCGTCCCTAATGGAGCAAGGCTTACTATGCCATCATGAACAGCGAGGAATGACGGAGGGAAAGTCGTTCCAGCCACTATCGACAGATTCGTGTAAGTTCGACCTATTTGCCTTGTAGAGCCAGCAAACCACATTCGAGTTCAAATGAAAATTCCTGGACGATCGGAGGCGGTTCGAGCAGAGCGTAGTCCGTTATCGAGCTTTCGCCTTCAACTTGCCCCTGGCGGGAGTTCATGAAATCAACCTTCAATGTGAAGATGAAGCTACTGCCCAAGTGACACCAGCACGAAATTGAATTCGAGGTCTACAGCCTGATACTTCGGCCGCAAGAGTCTTTTTTCTCGCAGCGTCGATTTGATGGGGTCGAGTTATTGGAAACGTCTTGTTTCCTTTCAAACTATAGGGTAGTGACAGGCTCGACATGCGGCGGTGGCGAAAGTCTGAGAATTCCTTGCGTCTTGTCTACAGCTTGCTCAGACAAATTATCGCGTCGATGATTCGACACACATTCGATGTGTGAGATATCCTGACTAACAATCATGGTCGTCGTCACTACTCCGTAGCCTCCAACCATATAAGAGCCCAAGGTAGTTAGCTATCTCGAGGGGCGCAGCGACAATGGGCGGAGTTTCGAATCCCTTTCTTTAATTATGGGGGTGATGCAGCCAAGATCTCCAGCTAGCGAAAAAGCATTTAGATTTCAGAGTCATGTATTGATCGTGATCAATGGAAATGTATTGGTAAAGCTGATACGATTTGCGACGAGGATGTCGAACAAAAGAGGCGTAACGCGAAGCCAACTTGTCGGCACTTACTACAACATGTACGTACAGTGTGTGGCTATCGATTCTAGTATCAGCACTTGTAATTCTAGTATCATCAGCACTTGTCGCCTTTATCTAGTTTACTAACTTGCGCCGCTTTTGGACGAAATCGTGTTGAATCGGTTGTGTTGCGCCGATTCGGGAATTCAGGAAACCGCGATGCGTCATGGCGGCTGCCCCACAGCCACAGATGGCAGAACCCACCTTCGCGTTTCCTTCAATCAATTCTCGTCCGACGGATGCACAATTGTACAACGAGCAGGCAGCCACAAAGTAAGGAGAGACAACGTCAACCTCTCGCGGTCGAAAACAAAACTCTGAGCTCCTGCCGAAGGAGAAGAATCCTCAACATGGGCAAGCTTTCGCCGTCGCTGAAAGCTCTAATCCACGCCTCTTTTGCGCGCCCTGATCCTGTGCCCGCGTCGGCCGCCATCCGCGAAGTCTACCAGTCAATTGCGCGGGACGCGACGGCACGAAAACTAGGCGTGAGGCCATGGCTCGTGATGTCGGTGAGTTTATGCGCCATTGACATTTCTACACCAACCCCTAGAGATGCCATCTTAATTTTCCCTTGATGTTTTCTTTTCTTATCTCCTGTGACGAAAACGTCATGTGAGGAATACCCAAGTTTTTGTGCTCATCTCCCTTTCCCATAAAAGACAGCAGCTACGATTACGCTCAACTCGCCCGACTCGCTGCCCATTCTCCACGACATTGCCTCGATGGGCCAGACCCAATTGTATCAAACGCAGAACGCCGAACTCATGCGGGAAGTCGGCCTCAAGTGCATCTCCTTTAATGGCATCCCCCGCACAATCAACTGCCTCAATGCCTTCCACGACGCGCTGCCCAGAAGCGTACAATCTTCGCTCGAGACCCAGCCCTCACGGATGCTCATGCGCGAAAATGTAGACGATGTCTCGGCCCGTGGAAGGCGGTTGTGGGATTCAGTCTACGCGCCTCTGGAGGAGAGGTTGCTGGAGAAGCTCGCGCGGGCGCATCCCGATTTACCTGTCCACATACTTAGTTGCCACTACGGCCCGTTGCTCTCGGATCCGGTATCAGGGGCGGGAGGGAAGAAAGGGCGTGCATCACTTGGAAGGACAGGGAGGGTGCTCACGTCTTTGCTGGCGATTGCGTGTCTGCGCGCGCAGATGGGGGTTGGTCCGCAGGTATACTCGCATGTTTTGGGGCTACGAAAGGCGTTTGAGGATGGCACGTGGACGGCGGAAGGCGACCACAACGATGCTGATGGACCTGCCTCTGCTGGGAAGGAAGACGCTGAGGCGTGGCTGGCGGGAGATCAGGGGCTCGAGTGGATTTTGCGAAGCGTGGATGCGATCGCGGAGGCCTTAGGAGAAGGTCGCTCTGATCACTGGAGTAGGAATTCCAAGCTGTGAAGAGGCAGTCCAGATGCCGCAATGTTTTCATGGTTGGAAGTGTGCCTGCCTGCCAGCTTGTCTGCCAGGGTATAGCGGACAAAACGCGGAGAGAAGTGCGGCAAAGCTGACAGCAAACGGCAGCAATGTTCTAGCTATTATAACTTGCGAAGACCGGCGCGGAGATTACCTCGATTGCCCGCCTGCGCGGTACATGTGAGTGGCATATTGTCAGGAACTGTCGATCCACGCCGGATCATCCCGATGACATAGCTCCGAGCTCCGTTAGTCTTTCCCGGAAGTACATATATACATATTCCCACGACAGGAAGATTTACGCGGGAATCGTAAAGCATCCGTCTCCGTGTCGTAGCGACGGTCATTTGACTGAGAAGTCTCACGCTATGGCTAACCGTTGTCGCAACTCCGCACTTTTGTGTCCGTGGTTTGGGCTTTGTCCGTTCAGCGCGGCCCGCATAAATCCGCACGAAGCCGCATGTCCCGCACAATTCCCACATCGAGGGTTCCCCTTTGGGGAAAGCGTCCGCTTTGCAGTTGCCCGTATCGACCGACACGGACTTGAAGCTCTCGAAGATGAGATATTCGAAACCACCACGCTCAGAAAGTGCGATCCGGAGTGTAGATCAGCCTCGCAACAGACAACCTCTCCGACTCTCTCACGTATGTCGTCACGCACGGTCAACGGACGTGTGTCATGCCGAAACATGCCACTGCACGATGAGCCGTCGAAGCCAAAGATGCGCCTAGCAGCTTACCGCTATCCCGATCGATGCATCTCTCTCCACTCAGCTTCGTTCGATGCCCCCAACGTTTTTGAGACGGTGTGATAAAATGCATATGGCGGTATGCCGGCCCAAGGCAAAACTCCGACTCCTGCTTTCATCGGATTGGATTTCAATGCATCTTGCATCACGAGAAAAGTTTCAAGAAAACGAGCGGTCAACCCCTATCCGCCCTATGTTATGCAAGAATTGGCAAAAAAAAAAAAGATATATATATATACCTTCCCGTCGAGACTGTAATGAGGTGTTTGGAAGGCTGTACCACCCGCAATATCGGATTAGACAAACCAGGGACTTCATCTTGAAAGAATTCCTCTCTCGCCTTTTTTTTCCCTCAAATAGCGACAGCCTCAGAGCCAAAGACAACGTCGCCAATAATCTCGAACAAACAACCTATGACCGCGACCAAGGACACTATGGCCCAGCAGGCGAAATATACCCCGCGTTTGTTCCCCGCCATGGTCGACGAAATCGCCGCCTCCGAGCCTCAACGCCCCTACATACACCAGCCAAGGTCTGCCGATGCGAAAGACGGATGGGCCCCCGTCTCGTTTGGAGAATTAGCCAACGCAGTCAACTACGTGGCTCATCTCATCGCAACGACCGTCAAACAGGAAAGCAAAGATGAGTTCCCCACGCTGGTCTACATGGGCCACAACGATGTCCGCATCGGCATCGTCACCCTCGCTGCTATCAAGGCAGGATGCCAAGCCTTCTTCATATCGCCCAGAAACACCCCCGAAATGCAGAGAAGTCTCTTCCAGGACACCAATAGCAAACACATCTGGTACGCTGAGTCGTTTTCCTCCGCCGTCCAGACCTGGACCGAGGGATGGGACATGACGTGCTGGCAAGTTCCCCCACCGGAGGAGTGGCTGCGTGCTGAAACGACGCCTTTTCCTTACAAGAAGACCTACCAAGAAGCCCGGTTCGATCCTCTGGCGGTGTTGCACACGAGCGGCTCTACGGGGACTCCCAGGCCGATTATTGTGCGGCAGGGCGGTATGGCGATTGCAGATGAGTATCAAGCCACATTGCAGCCATATTGCGGGGGCGAATACTTCGGGAGGTATTGGGAGACGCATGCCACGAAGATGTTGTCCTTGATGCCGGGCTTTCACGCGGCTGGCGTGCTTGTGAATTTTCTGACCGCGCCCATTTATTTTCTTGTTCCTATTGCGTTGCCGCTCCCTGGCCGGCCTTTGACGGCGGAGCTGGCCATTGAGTGTCTGGTGCATTCTGGTGCGGATGCGGCTTTGATGCCGCCGTCTATTCTGGAGGAAATGAGCAAAAGGGATGGGGGGGTGGATGCGCTGACGAGGCTCAACTTTGTCACGTTTGGTGGAGGTATGGATGTGTTTTTCCCCTTTGTGCCCCTTTTTGATCCGCTCCGTTCCATTCAGTTTGGTTCACTTTACACTCAAGTTTCGGCCAGGGAGTAAGTCGAGGGGATCTAGGTTGAAACAAAGGCTGACCACGAGCGTAACTAGGTAACTTGTCCCAGGATGTGGGAGACCGGCTCGTCGCACATGGTGTCACTCTTGTTAATGTGATTGGCTCGACTGAGTACGCAACCCCCCTGCGCGAACCTAGCGACGTCGTTTGTTTCCTGATTTTCAGTCAAGCTTTGCAATTTTGAAGATGTCATCTTTTTTCGTCCTCGATGCCTGAGAAACGAAAGCTAACTCGGACTTCTCTTACCCAGGTCTTCCACAACTGCACTATACTTTCAGTCGGACCCCAAGAGCTGGCAATACTTTGTCATCAATGCGGAGAAAATGGGCGCCGAGTGGGTACTCTATGATGAAGAGGAAAACATTTATCAACTTGTGATGCGTCGCAAAGATGCCCATGATCCACTCGATCAACAATGTTTCTACACCTTTCCGGAAGCAACCGAATGGGCTACCGGGGATTTGTACAAGCCCCATCCGACACGCGAGGGAAATTGGATGTTCAAAGGGCGCGCGGACGATATCATTGTGTTTTCCAACGGAGAGAAGCTGAACCCCGTGACAATCGAGGTCGAGGTCAACGGGCATCCCCTCCTCAGGGGGTCCCTAGTGGTCGGACAGGACAAATTCCAGCCCGCCATCTTCCTGGAGCCATACACGCACCCCGCGTCGGAGAACGAGGCGAGAAAGCTTATTGAAGAGGTATGGCCGCTGATTGACGAGCTCAACAAACAGACCGTGTCGCATGGTCGCATCTCTAGACAATTAGTGGCCCTCACCGACCCGGATATACCCCTTCCGCGAACGTCCAAGGGTTCTCTTCAGCGCGTCATTGCGAACCGCATGTATCAGCAGAGAGCGAATGAGCTTTTCCAGCGAGCTGATGCCGTGGATGCGGCTGATGTTCACACGCTGGACGTGAGCTCTCAGATCTCCATGCTCGAATCTCTCCTGTCTCTTCTTGTCGACAAGATGAAGATTAGCCACATTGACGCCCATCAGGACTTCTTCAGCGCCGGCATGGATTCTCTCCAAGTCTTGACTCTTACCAGGTTACTCAAAGCCGGCTTCGAGGCCGCTGGTGTTCACGTGTCTCCAGCCGCAGTCGCCCCGCGCGCCGTCTACTCCAACCCAACTCCGCGACAGCTTGCAAAGCATCTGTACGCCGCGACACAGGCAACTGGACAAGGCGAAACGGAGGAGAATCACCCGGAAAACGGCACAGAGGTGGCGTCTTGGCAACGCTTGGTCCAACGGTACACGCAAGACCTACCCGCTCGCCACGGCCAAGCAGACAAGCCACACCCGCTTGACGAAGACCAAACCATCCTCGTAACCGGCACCACGGGTTCCCTCGGCGCCTACATGCTGCATTTTCTCTGCAAATTGCCCAACGTCAAGTCCGTCATTGCCCTGAACCGGAGCCAAGACGGCGGCGCGTCCCGCCAACCCCGCATCAACAGCGAGCGTGGCCTCACCACCGACTTCGCCAAAGTCACCTTCCTCGGCTGTGACATCTCGAAGCCTGACCTGGGGATCGGCGCCGAGACCTACAACGACCTCCTCGAGACATGCGATCGCATCATCCACAATGCCTGGCCGGTCAACTTCAATCTCGACGTATCGACATTTGAGCCCTACATTCGTGGCGTGCGCAATCTAGTGGACTTTGCCCACGCGGCCCAGAAACAAGTCCCCCTCATCTTCATCTCCAGCGTCTCCAGCGTCGGCGGCTGGACACGCCCCGAGGAGCCCATCCCCGAGAAACAGTTCCCTGATCCTAACCTAGCCCTCATGGGCTACGGTCTCTCCAAAGCCGCCGGCAGTCTCATCTTGGATGCCGCGACAGAGCACTCGGGCGTGGTTGGCGCATCTGTCCGCGTTGGCCAGATCGCGGGGCCTCGCGGCGAAAAGGGGCGTTGGAATCCACAAGAGTTCCTGCCTAGTATGATTGCTAGCTCTGTCCATATGGGTATCTTGCCTGTTGGTTTGGGCACCCTTGATGTAGTGGACTGGATTCCTGTGGAAGATGTTGCACGGAGTATGCTTGATATTGCGGGCATTACGCAGATGAAGGCGTTGGATGATATTAGTGGGTACTTTCACCTTGTGAATCCTCATCAGGCGCAGTGGGAGGACATGGCGGTGGCGATTCAGGATGTTTACCGGGAGAGCATTCATAGACTTGTCGGCTTTGAGGAGTGGCTGCAGGCTCTGGAGGATGCTGCTTCGGCGGCCGCCGGTGCCGAGGGGGAGCTTGGTCTGGAAGTGGACGAGAATCCGGCTATCAAGCTGCTGGAAACGTTTCGGGGGTTTGCGCAGGCTAAGAGAGCTGGGCAGGGGCATTTGGTTTACGAGACGAAGAGGCTGGTGAAGCAGAGTAGGACGGCGGCGAAGATGGAGCCTGTGGATGGGGAGTTGATGAGGAGGTGGTGTCGGCAGTGGAATTTTGCTGGATGATGGGTGGTGGTGCTGAGTAGTTAGGTATTTAATGGAGTGAAGTCATGCCAGCAGCCAGCCCAAGAGATGGACAATCGATTCGTGTAGAAGAAAGCCACAAATGACAGACTACATATATGCCTCTGCCTCCTTGCCAGTATGGAACACGACCATTTTCTGTACATCTTCCTCCAATTTAGACGATCTGATAATCTTGTCGCCTTGGCTCCCATCATCCCCAAACACAGACAATCCCCTCCATCTCATCCATCTCATCCATTCACATGAAAACACCAACTCCTACTTTTCACTCCCCAACGTCGCCATCGCAAATTCCACCTCATCCCCATTCCCGCACACCAACCCCCCCCTCTCATCACACCCCTCCACTGCCCTCGCAAGCACATCCGTCCCTTCTGCCGAATCAACCGCCCTCCCACCCGCACACTCCACCACCAGCGCCACAGGCAACAACTCATACAGCCTCCGCAACTTAGCCTTACTCCTCGCCGTCACAGGACTGACGTAAACCCCCCTTCCCTTGACCAGCGCGTGCACCACATCCGGGACCAATCCCCCACTGTAGCGAAGCGTGTACCCCCCCCGGATATATCTCTCCACCAGCTTCCAATACCGGGCATCGTCCGCCGCGGCACGCAGATTCGCCGGCGCAAAATACCGAGTCTCCCCAGCAGATGGCGGCGAGGAAACCAAGCGCACACAGTCCCGGATAATGGGAAAATCGACCTCCTCTTGGCCGGGGGGATGCCCCTCGGAAGCTTCTCCCGGCGGGATACCAACTTCCACGCAGAGGGGCTCTTGCCCGGGAAGACGTATCGCCACGAAGGCGGTGGTGCGGGGACCGTAGACGCCCAGCAGGGAGGCGATTTGTTTTGTGGAGGGATCTTGAGAGAGGGCGGTGGTGCTGTGCCAGATGCCTATGATGGTGCCGACGGTCCAGTTGGGGCCGATGATGGAGCTGCCGTCGAGGGGGTCGAATGCCACGGTATAGGACGTGGATGAGGATGAGGATGAGGATGAGGATGAGGATGCGGATGCGGATGCGGATGAAGATAAAGATGAAGATGAAGATGATGGTGTCTCTTGAGAGACTTTGCTTTGGTGGGAAGTTTCGTCCTCGGTGGGGGAGTCACGGACTGGCCTCTCTATGGGGTCTTCCTCGCTGCTGGCGGTGCAGACGGCCGGACAGGCGGTGAGGGCATCGCGGAGGATTTTCTCGGCGAGAACGTCGACGTTGAGCTGGGCGTCGCCAAAGGCGTTGAGGGTGTTGCCGTCTGTGGGGGAGATGTGGTGTCGGTGGCGGAGGGCGGTGCTGATGCGGGCGATGCTGCTGAGGAGGGCGGGGATGACGGATGTGGTGAGGGGTTGGTGGGTTTCGGGGAGGGGATGGGACTGAGCCCAGGTGCGGAAGGAGGGCATCGTGAGGCAGCTGGAGAAGTGTCGTAATTTGAAATATCAGCTTCTTGGGATGGAGTTGGATGTGAATTGTGGTGACAATTGGTGAGTACATAGTTACGTGATCACTGGTGACTGATCAGTGATGGTCCATGGGTCTCGACTCAGAGTGGGTGCGTGAACGGGGTGGGTCCTCCAAAAAGCGCAAACTGGTGATGATGAGCTTGGCTGGCTTGTGTGAGGGATCATGCCTGCAAGACAGTCAACTTCATGGACATGGATATTGAAGTTTACTACTCTGTATGTATGTATGTACTCGTAACTTTGCGCACACACCTAAGATTATTCCACGTGCTCGCATCAATGAGAAAAAGAGTCCGAGACCGCGTGGCTACCTTACCGCGTCATCTTTACTTATATGTACGTCATTCAAAGACAGGGCGCCCACAGTCTACGGAGTACAGAGTTCATCTATTTGTGGCAACAGGGGCCGCTTGTCTCGGCTGTCAGGGACCGAACTCAAGTTTCCACATCCGGCAGTGTGCTCTGTCACCTGTGTCAAAGGTACCTATGTATGTAGAATAGACATCTATGTATCTCGTTGCATAGGAGGACCAAAATGGCCCAAGAGTAGGTACATACATACATACATACCTACATGTAATTTGAAGGTGCACCTGTCACGCTGATTGCAATCTCGCACAAGGGGCTAGTCTCCCATTACGGTATGTACCAGAGACGTCAAGTCGGATCAGCTGTTGAGCGTGCAGATGGCCAAACAAGCAAGTTTTATTGCGGATAGGCAGACTTTTACATTCGTGCCCGTTGGTGACAATGGCCATGGTGCGCCCCTCTCCAAAGCCCAGCCAGCTACGGAGTACGTAGCCCACCTATACCTAGGCATGGAGGTACATAGGGGATGGACAAGGCAAGCGCAAAAAACTAGCCGCACAATCTCATCCCGGCTGCCCAGTAACACGCTTTATAATGCCTAATACCGAGCAAACCCGTCCATATCCGTTGCGGCCATAGATTAGCTGGGAGATCGTCAGACTGAAGTCAACTTCAATCCTACGGATGCCTATCTGAAGGTCGTGTGTTCGAGTCACACTGGCCGCAATTGTTTTTGCTTTTTGCTCGATTGGGTTCAACGTGGTCTTTTTCCAAGACTTGGTGATTTCTTTTGCTGATCTTTCAGTTTCGCGCGTCTGTATGGTATAGTTATGCCTCTTTTTTTTTGCTACTTGGATCAATTATGTGCGCGACGTCTAGACCTACATACTCTTCTTGCACGAATCGGACAAACAAGATACATACTACGTATCCCGCGCACGGCAAGAAGAGTCATCCCTCACTTGAAATACCGGTACGTATTTGTGCTTCCATAAACGGGATATCATAGTCTTGAACTCAATCGCGATGCCACGGCGAGTTTCATCCCTCGCTCCTCTCTTCCTGGCAGTGGATGCGAATTGCCTTTGACGAACACAACTCGCTTGTGAGGGCGTCGGGCGAAATCATGTAATCGGTTTTACGGGCATGGGACTCTGAGCCCGGTCAACTCGAGGCCAAATAGGCCCTAGGTCAATTCATCATGTTAAGAAACTATGTATACGCAACTCCAGGCCAAGCCCAGGCCAATGAACCAGACCAAAGAACTCCATACGCCGCCATTGTGCCACGTCAACCCCCCTCGTATATTCAACCCAGGCATCCTCATCAGTATGTACTCCTTTCCGCTCCAGCTCACTCCTCCATCTTATCCTGACCATCCTTGCCCAAGTTCTTGAGCAGGTAGCTTCGCTTGAAATACTCGTTGGGATGAACAATCGTCTCCAGCTGACTAGACGTCATGACGCTCTCATCCTTGGCCTTCCTAATCTCGGCCTTGTGAACATGTTCAAACACCCTATTTGATCGATCAAACAACACCGTTAGCTTGCTGTTTGGACGCGCACTCAATGGACCAAGCCAAGCTGCCAAAAGAGAAGTTTCAAGATATGAAACCAAAAGAGAGCCTCTCAACGTACCGGTTACAAGCCATGTGGAACTTTTGCTTCTCCTTATCCTCCTTCACTCCCTGGAGGACCGCTCGGTCCGAAACACCCATCGCGTTGACCAGAGCCGTAAGATTCTCCATGTTGAAGTGCCGATAAGGACACCCGTGTGCCTCTCCCGGGCCGGGCGGGTGCTCAGTCAAGATCTTCTGACAGCTATACGGGCTATAGCCGCCGCCTCGACGGTTAGAGTCCCCGCCGACCTCGCCGTACGCGTGCCGCACGTTGTATCTGTATTCCTTGTTGAACTGATCATCGGTGACTTTGTGGAAGGAGCCCCGCCAGAACATCAGACACTCTTCCAGGTTCAGGCCTATACCCTTGAGGAACAGCGTGTACTGCAGACGGCCGTAGTGCTTGAGGTGTGCATCTCGTCGTAGCGACCGGTGCAGATGAGACATACAGGCCGGGAAATGCTGCGACAGATGATCAATGTTGGAAGCGGTGATTTGTGCGCCGTCAGGGGCTGTCGAGCTGGAGACGTAGGTGGAGTCGGGGGTGATGAAGTTCTTGGACAAGTGGTTCAGGATCGGGGTGAGACGATCGTCTTCGTCGAGGCGCGGGAGTGCCCGAGCAGTGAGCTAAGCGAAAGGAGGCCACGCAGAATAATGTCAGTAAGAGAAGCGTTCTGTCTATGTCTTGGTATTGTCTTGAGGGTTTCGTAATGGTGTCAAGATGAAGGAAGCACGTTATACCTCGAGCTGCTTCTCCAAACGCGACGAGAACTCAGCAACCACCATACTCGACTGTTCGCGCCCGGGTACAAACGCCTTGCCCTGCTTCAGAAACACCCTCCGGCCCTCGACTAGGTCTGGAACTCTCTCCCAATCAACCTTGAACCACATTTCATCATCGAGGCTAGACTTCTTGCCTGCCATGGCCGCCAGGTCCGCAGCATAGTCCCTCTTTTCGTCCTCCGTCACGGCCTCCCACCAGTCCAGATCAAGGCTCGACACGAACGCGGACCTTTCGGTCAGATCATCATTGTTAAACCGCATGCGGAACAGCATTGTTTCGACGCGGCTGAACCGTCGGCGCAGGTCCTCGGTGGACGAAAAGGCCAGACGTAGGATGAAGTGGCTGTAGTGGTCCTTTTGTCTCTGCGCAAATAGCCGCGCCGAAGATGAGCTGTTGGTATCGAGGGGGACGTATTTGTCCAAAATGGGCTTCATGTGAGCGGCTGTCTCGGCGGGTGTTCGGTTTCGAAACGAGCATGCTTCCAGCTCGGCCAGGACTGCCACATCGTGTCAGCCTCGTTTTGTGTCGCAGAGTCTTTGCATGTCTCCGCGTATCTGTATCGTGAAGGGAAAAGACTGTGCGAGTAGAGTGAGAACAACGAACCTCGAAGTCGGTCAATGGCCCATTGCTCAAACTGCTCGAGCGTGATGTCTGCCGTCGGCGCATCCGTGTAAAAATTGAGTCGATGGGGGTACTCGGCGTCTTTGTACAGAGGCGCCGCAAACTGCTTCTTTCGATGATCGAGCACATTGCGACGCTTGGGATCGAGCCGATTGAAGTCTTGTCGCAGCATGGTGGCGGATTGCGTGGATGACCTGAATGGCCTCGAGATCTCCAATGTTGCTGAGAGAACTCCTTGCCCAAATGTCACCGGGATTGGTGGTCGAGGAAGACGCGATGAAGCGCGTTGAGGCGCGCCGTGGGGTGGGGGTAATTAATCATGGCCAGGCGGTGTGCCAATCAAATGCGCGCAAATGCGCCTGCGGCCTGCCCGTACTTTGTTAACACAAGAACTTACCCTCACACAGATTCTCACACCATTCCCCGACCCGTCAACAGATAGCCATTCATCAACACTATGTAGACCCAGTATCTCATTGAACCGACATGGCCTCAACTCCCACGGGGTAAGTGCCACCAGATGATCCTCACCGACCTGAGAGCAAAGAGTGCCGCAACCCGGTCCCGGCCCTGACTATCAACAGTGACACATGCTGCTGGGCAAAGCCACCTGAATAAGACCTTGATGATGTCGCAGCCACCGAGAATGACAACACCAGCACCAACACTAACAGTGAGAAACTCTGGGAGGGCGTGGCGTTCCCACTCCAGATGACTCACCAGAGAGATGTGGACGCGATCAAAGAATAGATAACTACTCCAAGCAGCAAACGCGCCGGGAAGTCAGTACTCTCACAGCGGCCAACATCAGCAAACCTAACACCGTGTCGACTCGGTTGCCAACAGACCTCGGCTAGCTCACAAGGCTCACAAGCGCATACCTTCAATCGGTGATCAACTGCATCGCCCGAAGGTTCTCCAGCTATGCATATCTCGAGTATTAGGCAGACACCGATTGACGAGCTTGGACAGAATGAGCTTTTGTTGGGCCGCTGGCTCTGGCATTCCCATCTCTATACCCTTACGGCATAGGAGACTACAGTATACTGAACCACGCATACGCTCGGTGGGGTTCAATCGGTGGAGTTCAAAGTATATGTCTAGCGAGCTCTCAAGCACTTGGTCGGCGGTTTGCACAGCATCCCAAGTTTCGCTTCACAGTGTACAACGTGCTGGCACGCTCGCAGGCTAATAAGCAGAGCGTCTATTTCCTCAAGAAAGACCAGCGAGAATTACGAATTTACGGTTGAAGCTAAGGGAAATGCTCAATCAGAACACAAAAGAGGCACAGAGTCTTCTGAAGTCGGTCAACTGCTATGCAGGCAACATGTTAGGACCTCGCCCGTACTGGCAAGGAAAACGAAATGAGCTGACTCAAGTCTTTGGTTAGGGTGTCCAGCTTTGTTCATATCCTTCTCTGCAGCCGAATTACACAGGAGTTGCTGGCAAAGTTGATGCACGACTACGAAGCCTGGGTATAGGCAGCAACGAGAAGAAGATGAAGCTTGCCTCCATCAACCTCAGAAAAAACTCGGACATTGCGGCTTTCCACTTCATCCCCGGAAGGATTGAACGCTTCATGAAGGAGGTTGTCGTCCCAAAGTTCAAGGTTGTGGACTTCTAGTGACGAGTGAATTTTCAGACACGCGGCAGTCTCCACGCTCACATAATTGTCTGGGTAGCTGACTGTGCAACTCTGGACGAAGGCGAGGTGACTGGGGATGTGGAGAAGACATTCCTTGATTTCTTCGAGAGCAAGTTGACTTGATGGAACTACACTCTGGGTATACCACCAGCCCAGGACACGAACCCGCTGATTAGCCATGGGAACTTCTCGTTCGGCAATCTCTCAGCGATTACGAACCGAGTAAAGGTCCACATGTACACAAACAGCTACTGTCTTGGGTCACGCAGAGACAACGTAGGGCACCAGATTAGAGACATGGTATGCATGTTTACTTCCCCGTTACTATACACACCAATGCTAATTGGAGACAAGGGTTGCCGGTTTTATCCGCAAGGGAGTACACCTGAAAGCTGTACTTCATCTCGATTCCCGACTGGAACCCTCCATACCCTGTCACGACGGCCCGAGGAACGATCCGAAAACGAACCACTACAACCGTACACTGACTCTCGGATGGTTGGCGAATACTGACATCTCGCCACAGCCGGAGCAGTGATCAACTACATCGTCAAGTACGTGAGAAAGACATAGAAGAAGACCGTACGTCCAACGATGTTGCTGCCAAGGTTCTCCCTAGGACAAGCACTCGCGAACCGCCCGGTCCTCACGTCCGTCATCCATGTGGATTGTCGAACGCTCGACTAGCACTGGAAAGGAGATGTCATCACCCGAGGTACTAGATTGACGCCTCTCCAGGAATAAACACCAAGTACCTTCGCCGACGAACACATCTGTCGGAGACGTCTTACTTTCAGTTCGTCCAATTGGTCTCATGGGGTTCTCCAACTCGCAGCAATGGAATGTCAGGCCTAGGGCTGAGCCACGCACTGTCAATTTGAAAAGAGCCAATAATTGGGGCCTGAAACTGATGCCGTGTGAGAATCAATTACTTTCCGATCTATCAGAACGCAGATAGTACCCGGGAAGACTACGCAAGAGTCGAGCTGACGCTACACCACCCACCGACATTTCGACAATGTGAAACAAGTTGATGGGGTTCAATTGACAGTTTCACACGTACGAAGAGGCATATCAACACTGTCAGCGGCATCATCCAGGGCATCCTTATGACTACTGCGGACGAGTTGAGGAGCCGGTGGTCAAAAGCAGCTGACGATGAGCACGGCGAGGAGTACATGGAGCAAGACCAGGTGGCAGGATATGCCCCAGGAAGCCTGGCAGGAGCTGATCAACCTTCACCCATGACTTGATCCCGAGGAAGAGACAATCCAGGTCCTCGGCAATCGTGACACGGATCTCGGCTATTCCTGGCAAGTCATATTGGAGGGTATGCAGCAATATGCAACCGGAGATGCAGGACAGTTTTATCAGAATCTCAAGTCTCGGGAGCACTGAGCAGCCTGGACTCAGTAGTTGTACAGAGTCTGAAAACAATCCGTGATCGTACAGCGCTTGCCGGTTCAGGCAGGACAGGCACACTTAATAACAAACGGAGGCGTCTCAGTCAAATTAATGAGTTTTCGATAAGAGCTGACAGATTGAGGGTTGCAATTATAATCATGAGAGCCAATGAGAATCACCATGGATGACCAGCTCCGAGCGGCGAGGCCCGTGTAAGTAACCCCTCGAGGTCTGAAGTCAGAGCACTGAGCAGACTTCAGGGCATGTCAAGTTATCAACCTACTTGTTTACTACTCCCAAGACAACGCACACATGCAGGTCAGGTCGGGGTATTAGACTTCTCACGGCCCACGGGATTGCTTGACAAAACGTTCATGGGAGTGTGCCGAATGATGCACAAGAGTACATACAGCATCCGCATCCCAATATCGTCGACTACCGAGGTTGCGTCGTAAGAGACGGTCACATTACGGGCATCTGTCTCGCTAAATACAAAATGACTCTCAATAAGAGAATGGCAGACAACACACCTTTTAATACAGATCTTTTTCTCGACGGCATCGAGCGTGGTATTCGTCACTTGCATTCCTTGGGCATCGTTCACAACGACATTCTGAATTCATCCGGATAATGACATGCTTGATGAGATGGATGGCCCTGTTGTTATCGATTTTGACTCTTGGGGGAAAGAGGGACAGGAGCTTGGTCCTGGTATGAAGAAAGGCACCTCGGAGTGGTCGATTAATGGTTCATTGTACGACTACGCGCTGTTCGAGAACGATATCTTTGGCTTGTCAAAGCTTCGAGAATTCATCTACATACGATCCTTCAAGTGGGAAGCCCCTCTCCAAGTCAACATCAGCGAATTCTTCCCAAACATCCACGCCCCCAAGACGTGTCTGATGCGTTTGGAACAACCCCGGAGTCACCCGTCGAGGGAGACAGACAGAATACCATCACCCCGCCACCGCCCAAGGAGAAGGAAAAACAATACAAGTTTTGGGCATGGGGCAAGATAAAGGAACAGGCCGATAAACGGAAGGCTGGGCCGGGTAAATAGTCGGAGAGACAGTACATGCATGATGCTCATGTAGTCTTTTGCTACATGTGTAAGCACACCCGTCCACCCGGGAGATGTTGCAGCTGGAGACGCTCAGAGCATCAGAGGCTGTGTACCGGCGGTAAGAGCACCCTTGGAATCGTAGCACAAAGTTCATACACGTTTATTGGTGTACAAGCCCACAGAGCGAGCGCAACAGTGGCCTGATGTTGACTCGGCGAGGGGCTCCCTACTGATAAATTCTCGAAGCTTGGACGAGGCAAACATATCATTCTCACATAGCGCATATTCGTACGGTGAACAATTAATCGACCACTCCAGGGCGCTACAGCCAAATTTCAAAGTTATGGGCCCAGGAGTAGGTCGTCTTGGAAAAGCTGAACGACAAGTTAGGTATACAATCCTCGTGAGTCGTTGGGACAATGTGCAACTGACCTTGGATGCGCCGATGTAATTTCTGTAACATAAACGCATCGTCGATTCTACAATCTATTGTTGATTTGAGGGAAGCGAGAAAAAGTTTACTTTAAAGGGTTGTGTAGCACTGTAGGGATGTGGGATGTGACTCATATGAAACTTTTCTTCGCTTTCTGCAGTTCTCCTTCTTGAGTTCTTCGTGCTCATATGCACAAAAGAGTGAGCACAGCCGCACAGGGCGCACCTATAGGTACCCTGCGATACCATACGCCTAAATGGCATCAACTGAAGAGATCAAAGGACTCAGGAGCGTGACTGAGTTGAACTGGTTACATATAAAAAAAAAATTGTAGACAAGAGATATTTTCTCTGTCGTCCCATGAAAATCGGCTCATGAGAATCAGCTGAGAGCTCATACTCATAGGCAACCCCGTATAAGTGAGCGTTCCATACATGCGGTGAGATGTCGGTGTTGGCCCTGAACGCGAGTTGCATTGGGAGTAAGGTAGTCAGTCCTTGTATTGTGCAGTTGCAATTTGCTGACCAACGCAATGTTACATGGTGTAAAATATTGCCTCACGAGTCACCAGGGCCGACAGCACTGCACGCTTTCTTTGCGAAGGTGCAGGCGTACTATGTACTACTTCCGTGCTCCTGAATCTTGAGAGGACCTGACATGGCTGTAGACATCGGACATCCGGACTCCGATGACTATTGACACGTCACACATCTAGATACCTGACTCCTTGCTGCGGACTGCGGCTCGCCGGCTATCATCCGCCTCAGACCCCTGCACCAGAAGTGCGGAGTTCCGAGTGCCTAACTATATACATACTCCGTATGTACTCGGTAATCTCAGATGGGGCAAGTGTGCGGCCAACTCCCTGAAAAGATCGAACTTCAAAGGCGTCTACGTCTATATACGATGATCCAGATCAAGCGCCGCGCGCGTCCACACGTGTCACACTGACTGGTGTTCGCGCCTCACAACAAGGCTGGGTTAACTTTTAAGTCGGTAATAGTCACAAAATTGCTTTTTTTTTTTGGCGCTCCAAGAAACACTCCTCAAACGTGGCACTGGCTGATCTGTGCAGTGTGCCTCACGATTGGGTCTCGCCAGTCGCACATAACTAGACAGGAAGCGGGATCACGCGCAGGTGACAGGAGTTTTGGTTAGAATAAGTAGCTTTGCTTGTTGCAGCTTGCGACACCGAATTGTCGAGTCACTAGTATCTCCTTCGCATTCTGTCACGTCTGATACAACTTGAGAACAACAGACTGGATGACATCTTTTTGCTGCGATAGAATCAGAGGGAGTCGCATATGATCTGATCTCAGGCAATTAATTAGTAGGTATGTACGTACACCGCTGGATATCCGTCAGTGATGACAAGGCATTGAGGTCAATGAGGTGAGAAACAGCATGAGAGCGTCCGAACTTGAAGGCGGAGGCAGAGAGCTACTCCGGGTTTCCCCGAGGGGAGTACATACAGTGTACTCTACTCACACACACTACACTGTAGCATCTTTCTAGATATGTAGTTGTCCTGCTCATATCTTCACCACGTTGAGACCGTAGGAAAAGGACTAAGGACTTGGCGTGCGGGAAGCCGAAATCGCACACATAACTTGTAACTACGATAACGTAGTCCCCAGTCAATGAGACTGGCTCATTTCAGGAGGGAAGAACAGTCTCCGTCAAGTTTCTACAAGAAAATACAACATGCGTCCGTAAAACTTGCATGTATTGGAGCGAATTACACAAAGGTAATCAGGGTCCTCTCATCGTCAGGAGACAACGGCTGAAAGAGAGGCTGCGTGCCTTGCCCCGTTGATCGTAGTTCAATTACTTGACTATAACTCCACCAACTGCATTCAATTGCGTATCTCTAGTATACGAGCTGGCTTATGTATAAGTGAAGCTATCGTGTGTGATGGTCAAGGATGGGCCCAATGCGGCGCTGTGAGATTCTTTTGCCAAGGGGTTGTAACTTGTATGTACATACTCCGCACTCTGTCATTTTACGAGGAAAAGCAACGTAGCGCGACAGTTTGGCATCTAAGCCAATCATTGAGTGAGTGCTATTGCGACGGCAACTGTTCTTTCGCTACATATGACGGCACAAGACCATCATCCATGCAGCGATCTGTTTGGCGTTCGTCTTCCTTGTAGAGCTACTAGAGTCTACACTGTCACCATGACTCCATCGGCATTGAGAGAAATCAGCCCTAACTTTTCCAAATTCTGACCATGGCTTGGCTACTGAGTGATCTGAGTCGCTGCCAAGTTCAAAGAAAGGTGAGAGCGGTCTCGGCCTCTGACCTCGGATCGTCACACATCTCTAGCATGCCTCCCTTTCTCGAATTTCGGTAATGATTTGATTGCGTTCTCACACGAATGCCTGTGCTATAATCTCTGGCTCTTCTGGTACCGACCATGAGTCATGAATGATGACCTTCACCAGTTCCGCCGCTCGCTTGCATTCATCCCATGATTACTCATGGGCCATTTCCCCCTTGCCGTTGTAACTTGTACCTGACATGACTGTCCACAGCAGTAGATATGGCCTAATAAATGGAACAGATAAACACGAATTCGTCATAGTTTTGTATCGATTCAACTTACTCTATTTCGGGACGTTGAGTCTGGGTTCAACTTTCACATAGGCTGCAGATTGCTTGCAGGTCGTGCGGCCACAGTCCCAAGCTCTGAATTTGATGTGGGTTCCCTCTATCTGATGGTTGCAGCCCATCTCGCAGAAGTTCACGGGGGCCTCAATCTCGCTGAAAAACATGTTGCTCGGCACAAGTTAAGAGTCGAGAGTCTTCGGTGGAGAGCCGACAGGCTACAGCGCAATGAATGAATCAACTTTCAAGGACCTCAGACCTGTAGGCTGTGTTTGGAACCTGGGATTGCAGTGCATGTGTGCAAACCTCAGGAAGTAAGTTGTAACTGAGCAGGCCTTTTATACGTCTTACCTCTAGGGCCGTAGAAGATGAGCGACTCAGCGAGTGGTCCATCTAGCGGAGTCTTCCAAGTTACCATGAAAATCGGTCTTCGAGGCTCGGCTATCATCTGATAGCCTGATCAGGATAATTATACAGAGCATGGAATTATGCAGTGACATGCATATTATTGAATCTCGAGAGTGACATATATCATATGCAGCACAAAATGACTCACTGTGGGGGGGGGGGGGGGGGGGGGGGGGGGGCAGGGGGAGTATGGAACTACGCCTCAAGGATTTTGCCAACTGCCTCGACGTATTACCCGAATTGGAAGTGGAAGTAACTCACTAACGAAATTATTTGTATCTGTACTCTAGAGGTACTTCCTCTCATTTTTCACCATCGCACGCAACAACTTCACTTATACTCCGTACGTATCCAGGCAAATTTACTCAAATTGCGTGAGTACTGTAGAGTCTCAATGAAACTGATGAATGGCCGAATCAGCATCTAATGTACACCCGTCGAAGTCTATCACCGCCGGAAGACGGCTAGGCTGCAGGCATGCTGTCGAGAGCCCATAAACGAGCTCTATTTCAGTTCCCCCACACACCACCATTGCGATCTCTTTGAGGTACCTTAAAAGCGCTCTGGGACTCATCATGTATTCTGTCTTAGGATTTCTATAATAGAATTGCTCTTCCAGGCGAGACCACATGTTTTCGATGGGGTCAAGGTCGGAGCTAAGCGACGGCCTATCCAGAGAGCCTACCCTTCGCTTCTGAGGCAATTCATCACGATTTGAGCTGTATGAAAGAGCTCGTTATAGTGCGTAAAGATTATGTCATCATTGACTATATTTCTTGAGATATTTCTTTAATTTTATCATGAACAACGGCGCATGACATGCCGCATCTCTTTGAGCTGGGGTCTCCTGGGAGGACGATGTGCCAACACAGTCTCACAGTCTCACAGACTCACAGACTCACAGCCTTCTTGGGTCCTCTCTCCTGATCACGAATGGGTCAAGGGCCCAAGTGTGGCATGTGCAAACCCTGCCAAGATCTAGGTATGTACCTACATAGTTATTGCATACAGTAGGGCGTCTAAAAATACACACGATAAACATGTGCCGTGCCGCACACGTCCACGGCGAGCTTAGCTATTCGCCAAGCAAGTTTTTGCAACAGAAGTAGACGTTTTGGAAAAGTGGGTCGGTTTAACTGCCACACCACAACGCTCACGATTTTGTTTCGACGACGTTCAACAAACATCAAGTCATCAACCATCAACAACACGACGAACTCATCGGTTTTGGCTCTTGAGCATCGTGTTCTATCATCATCATGTATTTTGTACTTCTTCCATTGAATTGCGCAACAAAGTGGTCTTTCCACACGGCGCAGCGATGAATGCACACTTCGTAGGCGAGTCTATTCCAGATCCTCACCCTTCAAAATTCAACGACATTCAAATCGATTGAGAAGCTCCGAATGGGACGGCGGCACACAGTCTGCAGCAGACGCACCAACCTCGCTATGCTATGAATGTAGGGGCTTCAAGCGACCTATCTCCTAGGCAGGGCATTGATCAGAGTAAGAGTACTTTGCAAAGCTCACTGGCACTGAGGCCACAGCCGCCGTCAACGCGAGGTGCAGGCGCGCAAGAACGCACGTAAAATTGGGAAAATCACGAACGCAGACCCCATGGCTTGTTTCGAGGAACATGAAGAGGGCATGCTATTGCATTCTTAATTGACTTGGCCAAAGGAGGCTGGAACCAGGCATCATAAATCGCGGACCGCAGTCGCTTGCGCACATATGTATTCTTCTTCGTAGCTGGCCACCTCTGCATGAACGAAGGTTACATTTTCATGCATAATTTGTTCCGTCTGATCTAGCTTCTCCTTGCTTGTTTCAACATACACTTTCAAAATATGTACAGCACCGAAATTCACGATATGAAAATGTGCAGTGGGACTTACGTGTAGGTACCCACGGGTGTGCGGGTATGCGGGCGTGCGGGTGTTTGGGTGTGTGGTGATCAAGCGCGCTAGCCAGATGGGGTCAAATCCCATTTTTTCCAAACTTCTGTTGCAAAAACTTGCTTGGCGAATAGCTAAGCTCGTCCACGGCTACCTAGAGTGTTTCGTTGGTGAGGTGTGCCCACGTGTGACACTGACTGGTATCATGTATGTTAGTATGTTACAGTAAGATCCGTTATTTGTCATGGCTTGGAGCTCACAACAGAGTTGAGGGCTGAGCACAAGATATCCAAGGTAGGGGTCAGCCCCCAACCAGTATGTAGTTGAAGGTCTTAATCTCCGGCCTCTACCAGACCTTCTGTTGGAATCGCTAGTCTACATGTACTATCGGGTACGGTCGGCTATACCGGAAAGCGCCGTGCCAGAACTGTCGGTCCTTGCTCCGCTTTCAGTCAGCCGTCCTATCACGTCGCAGTTCTGATTATTTGTCATCGCCCTCACATTTTTCTT
>SRPP01000255.1:0-35453 GCA_018360055.1 Claviceps monticola
ATGTATGTATGTATGTATGTATGTATGTATGTATGTATGTATGTATGTATGTATGTATGTATGTATGTATGTATGTATGTATGTATGTATGTATGTATGTAGTATGTATGTATGTAGTATGTATGTACATATCGGGATGGCTGAAGCCTCACCCGTCGTCAGCTGCCGAGGGCATGCTGCTTCTGATCTTGAGGAAATTGAGGTCCGTTCTATTGTCGTCGTAGGTGTTGTACAGCTCCCCTGACGATATCTTCAACTGTCCTCCAACCCCGGGCCACGATGTTGACTTCGTGAAGAGAAAGCAAGGTTCCAACCATGACCGTCGGAAGATGAATACCAGGAAAACAGCGGTCCATTCGCTTCATCTCTGCGTGCGATTGAGGACCCTTCCAGACCCTCAGAGAGTCGACGCCATCGTCATAAATCGACTCAGAATATAGTCTGCCCTGGAGGAATCAGACTTTAACATGCCAAGAAAAAACACCGGCAGTTGATCCTATGTACAAGGTCTCCGGCCCTACGGAGTACACAAACACCCACGAAAATCCTCCCACGTCAGCGCAGCGCATACTACCTATCCATCGTCTCGTCACACCAAAGACCAGTGTATCCCATGCTTAAGAAAGCTGTCAAAGCTACATGCCCTTCCCCCTTACAATATGGCTGCACCGATGAGGCAGATATCTGAGGGAACCTAGGTCACCTGCCCTCTCTCGCGAGTCGCCACGTCTGAGTCGACTGGCCGCCGGTCCCTCGCAGATAATCAATGACAACAATGTGTTTATCCTTTTTGGACGCTCAGGCCGGCCGCCGCAGAGGCGATCCCACTAGTAACTCCCTCTTCATCCCCCTCCGCAGCCAACCTCGAGTCTCCAGGGAGAAGAGAAGAAAACACACAGTCGCAAGTCATCTACGAGCTCGGAGCGACAGGTCAGACACCATCATCGGGCACCGCCACAGATCTTCTTCCTGTAAGGGGAGGGAAGGGAAATGTGCTTTATTCGCCCGCCAAAGTCGCCGGCCCCCTTATTGACCAATGACCTCGAGACAGACGTTGCGCGCCTCAACGTTGAACGGCCACGATCCCTCCGTCTGAGCCTCACGCGTGGAGGACTCGAATGGCGATGCCAAGAAGAAGGAGAGGAAACCCGGGCGTTTCAGATAAATTTGCTGATAATCTCATCGATATTTCGATATGCTCGTCGTACTCGTAGCCCGGGGCCCCTGACGGCCAGCGAGGCTCAGGAGGTCAACCCGGACCTTCAACGACAAGGCTGAGTAGGTTCTTTGTACACACTTAATTGTGGATGTCTAGATGAATAGAGCAATGTATTTACAGATGTTCATGTGTATTCGTGCTGTGTCATGTGTGTATTCGTGTTGTGCGTATTCGTTTTTCTGTGTTCGTACTCACGTTGTATATAAGAGGTACCCATGGGCCACGTGGAATCGTATTGTTTGTTTCTTCTATTGTAAGTAAGGCAGAGCACCTATGTACATAGGTAGATAGTAAGCAACTTGACCCTATCTTTCCACCTGCGATGCTATCGCCCATGTTACAGTACCTATCAGATATCTATGTTGGTAAACTTCACAGAGTTTCAAAAAAGACCCGGAAAGCACAGAGAAGAGCACAGCTTGTTACTTGTGGGAACGCGCAAAACTTGAATAGACAGAGGAAAGTGTGTGTTCAAAGCATATGCCATGAATATCTGCTCTGTTAGTATCTTCATTGGATCCACGAGTGCAGAGTGCTTACACACACTTACATGGCCCTTGACCCTGAAGACACAAGGTCCAAGGAGACCGTGTACATAAGTAGACCTGCCAATTGCAGAACAGGAACCGATGAAGTCAAAAGTTCTTCACAGCGACGGGAATCTCTTGGTGAGCCGGGTATAGCAAAAGTCACCGGCTAGTGTCCCTGTTCCCACTTCTCTGCTCATCTTTTGACGACTCTAGTAGTTGTTATTCATGGGTTGCCAGCGCAGCGATTTACAGTGTGTGATGATGGACGGAAAGCCATCGTTGGCCTCACAGAGTCACTGATCGAGCCGCCAAGTCATCATTGCGGACAGTCCCTCGTGAGCGAGGCTGCGAGCAGCTACATATTGTTCATCACATTTCAATTCACCGCCCAGCCACTTGGAAACCCCATCAGACTGAATGTCCAAATCCGACTCCAAGCTGATCAGATACTCTGGAAAAAATAAAACGCACGTCAAAAAAGCTCAACAGATAATTCATCGAATTGTGTATTTCTGTAAATGCGGCGCCCGAATTGGCAACCAATACCTCTACCCCATCTATCTATACATCTCTCTTCCTTTCTACGCCAACCACAACTCGTCCAATGACTTGTTTTAAAAAATCAAAAAAGGAGATTTAGATATATCTCCATACCAACAGCCAGCCCGCTCTGTATTCGACTGGTGATGATGCTGCCTATGATCCCTGTCTTCCGTTTATCTCTCATGCGTTTCCTCTCTCTATTCACGCCGTCATTACTTGCGGACCGTTCGCCTTTGCCATGCTTGCTTATATTTGTCAGGGCGTTGGTGAAAGATTTAGGGTCCACTCCACCCAATTCACTCGATCACGAAATCGCCTGCTTTGCTGGATCTTTGGGTTTTGTGTTTTTGTGATCGTGTTTCATTTGTTCTTCGACTTTCACCGTCATACTGCCTTCAAGCCTGGAGCTTGGGCTTGTGTATGGGCGACATTCGATTTAGTTGTCGGCGGCGCGCTCACGGGTAGGCAGCTCAATTCTGGCCTGGGTAGAGCTGGCAAAGTTGAAAGACTGGGCAAGACGTCGCTCCTCGTTCTTGCGGCTGTTGACAAAGTCGGGGTAGTTGAGAGTCAACTCGACAGCCCCGTTGACAATATGGTCAGCAGCTTCCACACCAAGCATGAAAGAATGGTCTTGGTTGCCGACCTCGTATCGCCAGCTACCGAATCGGCCACGGGAGTAGATGCCCATGTCCTGGAGCTTGGGCAGAAGCTCCTTCAGAACACCCTCCCGCTCAAGAGAAGGAGTGGGGTAGCCGTGGTCAAAGGCACGGTGGTAGGTGGAGACAATCTCATCCTCGGGCTTGATCATCTCGGTGTTGATGAGACCCTGGATGCTGTCCTTGAGCAGGTTCTCAACATCGACGGGCTTCATGGATGACTGAGAAACTTCCAACATGATGGACCAGTAAGGGCCCTCCTTAGCCTCCGAAGAAGTCTGTGTGCCGTCGGCCAAGTACATGGTAGGCAGCTTGACATCAGACTGGGGCTGGTTGTAGGGTGAGTAGTTGGAAAAGATGGTGGCACGGTAAAAGGGGCAGTTGTCCTCAGGAAAGTACAACTAGCGTAGGTTTCACAAATTAGCCAATCTTGTCGTTTTTGCTGTGGTTCTTGGAAATGTGTAGCTTACCCAGCACTTGTCACCGATGCGCTCAGGACGCTCGCCACGAAGACCAACGCCAATAACGTGGGTGGTGGAGTAGAAGAGGCCCTTGGTCAAGGACTGGAGCTCTTGGTTGGCCATCTTCTCAGCAAGATGGTCGACAGCCATGGTGCTGACAAGTTTGCCATAGCCAATAGTGGTACCATCGGCAAAAGAGACAATCTTGTTCTCGGCGTCAACCTTGGTCACCTCACCCTGCTTGCCAAAGCGCTTCTTCTCCTTGGGCAGGGTATCGGCTACGGCAATCCAGATACCGCCAGTACCGTCACGGGCAGGGAATTTGAAGGTGGCGTTGGGGCCCCAGTTGCCGGCAACCTTGTTCAAGATGACGTTCTTGGTGACGGTCTTGATATCGGGGGCGGCGACACGCTCACCGAGCCACTCGCACTGCATCTTGGTGGTGGGAACGGCCCAGACCTTGTAGTTGTAGGGACGCATGAACATGTCGGCAATGCCCTGGCCCGTCATTCTCATGATCCACTCATCAAAGTTCTTGGGCTTGGTGTTGGCGACGCGGCACTCGAGAGCAGCATCGATGAGACCATCTATGGCCTTGACCTGGTCCTCCTTGGGCAGGATAGAGATGTTGTTCTGGAAGGGGTAGGGCACCCAAACGCCCTTGTATCGGACATAGGAGATACGCTGGTGAGTGTACCAGTCCTCTTCTCTGGGCAAAGCCTCCTCAATGACGTCGTCGAAGTACTTGTAGTGTGAGAAGATGACGTGACCACCAACATCGTACAGCTATCGCGGGAAGTCCAGTCAGCGAATTTGACCAATTGTAAGGCCTTTGCAAGAGTATGCCATTGCACAATGGGGGTAGGTTCCCTGGAGAGCCAAAGTGCGTGCTTGAGGAGTAGAATGCACTTACGAAACCCTCATCGGTAACATCAGTACTGGCCAGACCACCAGCCTTGTCCGAAGAGTCGACAATCAGCCATGATGGGCCATTCTATCGAAGAGCTACTCGTTAGCGATGTTTCCTGTCGCAATTGCGTGGATCGGAGAACCAAATGACGGTCGACGGCAGGCGGGAAGGCTCACGATCTGATTGAGTCGCTTGGCAGCACCGAGACCAGTAGGTCCCATGCCAATGACGAGAACGTCCACATTACTAGAGAAGCAAGAGCAGGTCAGATCGATATGTCGGTACGCCAATCCGCCGCATCGCGGCTCAACTCATTCAGTAAAAGGGGGGAAACCAAACTGCTAGAAGCAAACTCACATGTCGGCACCCATGGTGGGGAGTGTGGCGGGGGGGAATGGAAGACGTAAACGGGAAGAGCTATTATGCAGACAACACGAAGATCAACGACGGGAGCGCTGCAGGAAGTGGTGATGCAAGCCAAAGAATGAGTATGGAGGAAGAAGAAAAGATGTGTTTGCCTAAAGTCAAGCACGTGGAACGGGAAGAGGATTGAGATAAATCACCAAAGATTGTGTTCGCCTGGCAGATCCCTGTGAGGCGGCTCTGAAAACGAAAAGGAGACGGCGAGGGGACTCCAGAGGGGACTCCAGAGGGGACTCCAGAGGGGCTGAAATTAATCTGGAGCCAGGGGAGGGGGCGACGCTGAAGCGACTTGCCCCAGAACCGCTTTTATTCGCCATCGCTTTATGAATGGCCTCGCCCATCCTTAGTTGCAGCGTTTCGCTGGAGCCTCTTCTGGACCCTTCCTGGACACTTCCTGGACCCTTTTCTAGAGTCATTGCGATGGACATAGTCACATAGGTACATATGTACCTACATAGGCACGTTCTAACCAATCCTTCTCTCGTCGTAGGCTCGCAGCACTTGCAAATCCCAAGTTCCCACAGTCGTCTTCCACGTCTGCTGCGGCCTGCGCCGGGCCACGACTCACGGTGGTTCTCCGCCCGCAGCCCAGCTCATGCCCAAGCGAGGTGCAGTCCGTGTGTGTTACGGTTACGGTACATACACAATCAACAATTCTAGCCTTATGTGTGTTACAATTTACGGTTTCGTGTCTTCCGCGGGTGGCAGAGCAACCACATGTGTAATGTTTTGCGCTGTTCCTCCATTTGCTGTTGTGCAAGATGTTCCTACGAGGCACCGCGCATTTCTGATAAAAAACATCCTCTCTACCTCTCCGCCAATCATATAGCCATTTGATCAGGGCAGTGCATTTCATTGGCCAATGTGGAGGACGGGCTGCCGCCTCCCTCATCAATCATCAATCATCACCTTCTTTCGAGCAACATGACATTGAAAGGAATCGCCGCAAAATCCGTCAAATTGGCATGTCGTACGGATTTTCTTTTGGCTCAAGAGACCCCAATATTTGGCTTCAGACCGGCTATGTATATCGTCCATCGTCCACTTCGGACGTGATTCCCTGAATGAAGAGGCTAGGGCTGCATAGACCAACGTGACGAGACCCATTGGTTGATGACCGAACAACAAAATTTGTCCCGCGCCAACGCGACCCGGCCAGTCGTTATATTTTTGATCGAGAATCTGGAGATGTAATTGGGAAGCTAGGCACATACCTGGGTACAGACGGAGTACCTAGTCTCATGTGTGTCCCATCAATTCTTATAATCACACGCCATGGTGGGGGGGCCCCTGTCCAAAGGAGCACGCCATCCTGGTCGGGACACTTTTACCAATTTCCCCTGCTCAAGGCATCCCAGTGCCATCAGATTAGTTATCCCGTTTCACAAAGAAATCGGCAGCGATGGAAATTAACACCTGCTGCACATACAACTCCGTACTGGCAATCCTCTACGTCGAGGAGCAAATATGAAGAATTTGTAGCTTATTACCGGCCTAGCAGCGTTCACATGTTCGCCTGTTCCATGTGCCGTCATAGTCAGGGGTGGAGATTCGGGAGAAAGGAGTTGTCCTGCGCTGTGGCAATACTGTCTCTAGTTAAATGATGAAACCGGGTACGCGGAGTCAGAGAAGTCATCTCGTTGTGTACAGAGTAGGTAGGTATGCCACGAGTCGATGATTGCATCATGCGAGGGCTTGATCTTCTTGATCTTGTTGTTGTGCACACTTATATTCTGTAAGTTAGGTACTCGTGGGTGAAACCTTTTGAAAAGGACACCCACCATGCCTAATGGGTACGACTTTCCGAGAACAGGGCCCCAATTCGAGAACAAAAATACTTTAATTTTGGTGGAGAACCCTCCTATTTCTTAGTCACAAAAAAATGGGTTGGGTCGTCAATTGCGTGCGCTTTGTGTTCGAATGATACCGAATTACAGGAACATCAATCCACGCTATTTAACTCATCAAAATGAGCATTATTAGAAAGTCGTAGTATGTAGATGAAAAACTCGGACTTTAACAATCTTCTGATCAATTGTCCCAGACACGAAGATATTGGACGACGAAAACCGGTGAAAGCCTGGATTTTCGCACCTATTTTTCCGTTCTTGAATTGGGGCCCTGTTCTCGGAAAGTCGCCCTTGTTAGATATAGTGGGTGTCCTTTTCAAAAGGTTTCACCCACGAGTACATAGTTCAGTACCTTGTCGCGTATATGTACATAGCTAGATGTACATGTGTACGGAGTACTGTCTACAGAAACCGGCTACCATTGGCTAGTCAGTCCTACGAAATGCTCAAGTGGCCAACCAGACCCTGTCAGAGGCCTGAAACACTGGCAGATCAGTAAGATCGACTCGAGGCCGTGCGTTGTCACAGGCCCCAGTTGACGGGATCCTGTAGGTCCCATCTCGTTATGTACCCCTTTTACTCCGTAAGCTGGGCCAGATCACAGATCGCCAAGAGGCTAAGCATTCAAGATTCAAAAAGCCGCGGCTTCCAGAACGCCTTGCATTATGTATGTACATGTATACGGCTTTTACGGAGTAGAGGCACGACGGCATGGCCAGCGCGTCTCGTCTCGTCTTCGATTCGGTCCCGCCTCATGGAGCTGGGTTGTCTCAGAAAGGACGTCGTCGTGATTTCTTCGCGGGAAGGCCGATCGAGCAGTCGCTTCCAGTGGTAGAGTCGGCCAGTTGAATTATGCTCATTGCCAAGCTTCGTCGTCAATAGGCCGGGCTAAGCACTAGCATGGCTCCCCGTTGGGCCCAAGTCCGAGTTCGTCTGGTGTCGCCCAGCCAGTCGCATGTTACATAAATACGGAGTATGTACATGGAGCTTGCATCACCATTGTGGCTGCGGAACATTCATCAGCTGGCAGATATCTAAACACATGCATTGCAGCAACTGGCAGATACTGGCAGACACTGGCAGACACTGGCAGGCACAACACTGGCAGACGTTACCTAGGAGGTATATCGGCACCTGAACCCCATGTTCGCTCCGCTGTGATCAAGACAAGACATGCAACTATGCGTTTCCAACTTCCGAGAATCATCATCTTGTTGTTGTTGAGTATTTTACGCCACTGCGTCCTAGTTTTGGGCATACTAGGGCGTGCAGGGCTAATCCCGGGTTCTTCTAAATAGTTGTACAAGCCAGTTTTCCCCAAAGAATATCCTACATCTCAGTCGCCAACGGCAGTTGTTTTCGGTCTGGTTTCAGGCGTCAGCGCCTTCCACCAGGTGTGCTCGCGTGGGCACAGGTTGTGTCGTTAAAAGCGGAATTTTGCCAGAGGCACGGCTCCGCTACATACCAGAATTTCAGGAAGGTCTAGGTGACCAAGATGAGAACGGCGTGCTAAACTCTCCGAAAGCACGCCGGTTGAAAACTCGAGGTGGGCAAACGCCGGTTTGATGGTGTCGTGGCTGGGAGGGGGGACGATACCGCGGTCGTTGTCGATGTTGCTTGAATTTCATTTACGACCTCGGACCAGCAGGACGGTAGTTGAACAGGCGCCGTCGACATCGAATGAAGTGGTGGTGCTGAGTGCGGCATTTTCGAGTTTTCCATTCGGGGGTGGACTGCTGTTAGGGCTACAGTAGGTTATACAGCCAAATCATAACAGAAGTGGGCGGACGTGGTCCGTGCACCGTTGCCGAGAAAATTGGGTAAAGGAGAGAGTTGACGGATTACAGTTGCTACCTGCAGACGTAGACTGTAGGTGTAGCTCGGCCGCTTTCAGCCTGTATCGGGACCTGGGGGGTCCGGCGGTATGTACCAGGCACATACCAGAGAGAGCGGCATGCGGTCGTCTAATTGGGTGAGAAGCGACACAGACTGCGATCCTACTGGGTGAAATTGGCGCAGATTTCCTCAGCAACAGCTCCAGCGACACCATCTGTGGTCCACTGGTGACCCACCTCATACCTCGCAGGCCCACACAGCGTGGTCGCGTCGGAAGTTGCCACATGCACCCGCCACCTTCGCCCCTCGCCTACATTCCTCTCCCTGCTTCTCCCCCCCTTGCCACTCCTCCTCCGTACCTATGTTGTTCCGGCGCAGCTTGGAGACTGTAGTCCAATGCAACCTTATTTGTGCGATGAGATGAACAGGCTACAGCAAACCATCGGCGTCCAGTGCATATCGTCAACAACTGCATTTTGGCAAGCATATTCATGTTGGCTGCGTTTTGCTCAGCAGGCACCACATTCACGTCGCATGGGGGTTTCGGAAACGATGGCTCGACTCATTTCTGAAAATGGTGAAAAGGAGGATTGAATGCAGATTACACAAGGGAATCCACCCCAATTTTAAAACCAGGCGTGTCTTGTCGAGGATAGGATGCCTTGTCGAGGAGTCTCTGTCGGGGGCTACCTATCTGTACCTATAACCTAGGTACGGAGTACATATGGTACATAGTTATCACTTATCTGACGAGTCGAGGGGTTTCGAGGGGGTGTCGGAGAGATTGTGTCGAGGGCGTGGGAATCGACTGACTTTGGCGGGCTACTCATTCTGTCCAGATCATAATTCTGTCTGGTCTACCTATCCCCAGCCCAAGCTTCCCCCGATAGTGGTCCGCATTCAAACCTAAACTGCCCCTCGAACCTCTTCCTTGGCATATCTCTTTCTCATTTCACCACCTTTTTTGCTTGGTCGCAGCCTTCGCCATCGCTCTCGCTGTGCAGGCTTCTATCCATTTCCCATTGCACCGTTCGTCCTGTCGGCGTCAGATTTGAGCAGCAATTGTCAAGTTTCCAAATCCAGAGAGCCCTCTGTTTCTATTCTACCTACTTGCCTCCCCCGGAACATTCGTGCATTGCATAACCTGGCCGTTTGCAGTCGACACTCCGTTTTCTTCTCCCCCCCCTCCAAAAAAGCCAACAATATTTTTTGGACCAGGCGGCCTTTCTTTCAAAACCTTTAAGCTGCGACTCTTGAAGAGGACACGGCAGTCCGTCCGCTCGTTTACGCGTCCGTCCCTCTCCACCTAGGAGCGTACTCTCTTTTTCTCTTGTTTCTTGGGTACAGACTCGCCAGCGCACCCTCTCACCGAGCCACGCATCACCTACTTGCTTGACTTTGACGACACATCCTCAACAACGCCGTCATGTCTGAGGAAAAGTCCCGCGTCTCGGGCGAGGTTTCCCGCGTGGAACCCGTCCTGCCCACCGTGAACCCGCAGATTGAAAAGCCTCAGCCGGTCAAGTCTGCGGTGCACCCGGTCTTCTACGTCGTGTAAGGGCTTCGATTAGGCACTCCTATGAACATGTCTACCGGCGCAATGGTGCTAACTTTTGCTGCTACAGCGTCTGGATTGGGTTCAGTTCGTCTGTCATTCTATTCAACAAATGGGTATTGGACACTTTGAATTTCCGTAAGTGGCCGTGCTCCAGCTTGGCCGAAAATCTTGGTGCACATAGAATCGCGGGTATACTAATCAATCTCTCATTTCGCAGGTTACCCCGTCATTCTTACCACGTACCATCTAACGTTTGCGACTATCGTCACCCAACTTATGGCTCGATTCACCTCGCTTCTCGATGGCCGAAAGTCGGTCAAGATGACGGGCCGTGTCTACTTGCGTGCGGTCGTTCCGATTGGCATCTTCTTCAGCTTGAGTTTGATCTGTGGCAACCTGACCTACCTGTACCTATCCGTGGCTTTTATTCAGATGCTCAAGGCCACGACTCCTGTTGCCGTGCTCATTGCTGGCTGGACACTTGGGGTCTCTCAGCCTAACCTGAAGCAATTCCTCAACGTCTCCGCCATTGTCGTCGGCGTCATTATTGCATCCATTGGTGAACTCAACTTCGTCTTGGTCGGAGTCCTGTTCCAGATTGGCGGCGTCATATTCGAGGCCCTCCGTCTGACCATGGTTCAGCGTCTTCTCAGCTCTGCTGATTTCAAAATGGACCCCCTTGTCTCTCTTTACTACTTCGCTCCCGTCTGCGCCGTCATGAACGGTGTCGTGGCTCTTTTGTGGGAAATCCCCAAGGTCTCCATGGCCGAGGTGTACAACGTCGGTCTCTTCACCTTCTTCCTCAACGGTCTCTGCGCCTTCATGCTCAATGTCTCCGTCGTCTTCTTGATTGGCAAGACCTCCGCCGTCGTCTTGACTCTCTGCGGTGTTCTCAAGGATATCATGCTCGTCATTGCTTCCATGATCATCTGGGGCACTCCCGTCAGCCCTCTGCAGTTCTTTGGCTACTCCATTGCCCTCGGAGGCATGGTCTACTACAAGCTCGGCTATGAGCAGCTCAAGGGCTACATGGGCGAGGCCAGCCGACAATGGGCCGAGTTCGGCGCCCGCAAGCCAATCATGCGCAAGCTCGCTATCATTGTTCTCTCTGTCTTTGTCTTCTTCTCGCTCTTCACTGCTCTGGCCCCCTCATATGCCTATGACCCCAGCAGGCTCACCAACGAAGTGACGAGTCGTCTCGGCAAGACGGGAGCTAACTAAATATTCCCCTGGGATGGTGAACAGCGTTTGGGTTTCTGATGGTCGAGCAATCATTTATCTGGCAACGCATGCATCACGTGTTGTGCAAATAAAAAATATCAATCAGGATGAAACTTGGGCCCGTTTGTTTCTAAATTTTTCGAACGACGGTGAAAATTTTCGGTTCTAAGTGTGCATTCTTTCCTTTTTCCAAGTCTCGGCCATCTTTTTTTTTTAAGCTTCTCTTCTTTTTTTTTCCTGCTCGTTATCCCACCCTCTTTGTTTTTCTTTCTTTCTTTCCTTCTTTCTTTGGACCTAGGGGGCTTTCTCTATCACCTCTATAGATGGGCCGAATCGCGACCGAAACATTGGAATCGCCTTAGAGTACGGAGGATTTTTCATGGCTGTATCCCTTGCGTAGGGATCATGAGCTCTGGGTGGGTGGGTGGTTGGTTGGTTGGTTGGTTTCGGGCTTGGGGAGGTGGGGGTGGCGTCTGACTGCGTACAACTTCTCAAGAGTTGATGGGATGTGCGCCTGGCACTGGTGTGCCGAGTTGGGTGGTGAAAGCACGCGAGTTTGCATTATGAAATGTGTCTAATTTGATGGACTTCAGACGGCGTTGAGAGTCGTTCTTTTTTATTTATCTTACTATGGAGAAATGTGGTCATGAAAGATGGGTATGTGCCTGTGTGTGCGTGTGTCATGTTTCTGTTGAATGCTGTGCACCTAGGTTACATCCACCTAGATATCTATAGAGAATTACTACATTCGGACATTGGCCAAGAGGTGGGAGAAAATAGTGGATGAGTGGTGAACGCCAAAGGCAGCAAAGGTCCTCACGAGTCACAAGAACTCAGCGAAACACCAAGACGAGGATTGACGATAGAGACTCACTCAAATGTACTATAGGACTTGACAACTAGGTAAAACGAAGAACACTAACCTCTCTACAATACCCTCAAGAGATGAACGCACGTCTGATTGGTCCAGCACTGGGTCTAGTGACCCACAGAACTCTGCCAAGTTCCAACTTTAAACTTCCAAGTTCCGTGAACATTTAGAACCTTCTGCCCCATTCGAATCAAGAGGAGGCATTGATGATTGACGTTTGACGAACAAGACGCGACCCGGCCACGGAGTATGTATGTGTATAACGCCTACGCTGGCTCTACCCAACTACAACCTTCGAACATCAACCAGGCTCCAGCCGACGACAGTCTCGGATTTAAATCGAGCACGTGTACTGTAACCCCCATGATCGCCCGCAGCGAGCCTCATACGTAATTACACTCCACCTTCGATGGGCGATGCCTTCCGGCCACCCTGAAAACACCCGTCACAGAGCTAAACAAGATGATCCTCGACCGCTTGCTTGCCGGGCCAGATGCCCACGTTACAGACGCAGATACGGACGAGGATCATGATCTATCATATTTTTCCTACCTCTCATTCCTGCTGAGGTCTTACAGAGAGCATGGACAGGCCTGCCCTCGATGCCTCCCTCCTTCTCAACTCGACTTGAAGATCGTGTGTGTACTCCCGTCATGCCCTTACGGAACATCTTCACCTGAAGTGTAGTGCCTTTGCATTTGGGTCACGGCCATACATGAGCCGTTCGTTACAAAGGCCTTCCTTGGGACAGATGTTCCGTAAGGGCATGGCGGGAGTACACACACGATCTTCAAGTCAAGTTGAAACCTGGGAAGGAGGCATCGAGGGCACGTCTATCCATGCTCTGTAAGACCTCAGCAGGAATGAGTAGGAAAAATATGACGGAAATCATGGTCTTTGGCCGTATCTGCGTCCGTAACGTGGGCATTTGTAGACTGACTGAGACCGGCCCGGCAGGCGATCGAGGATCATCTTATTCAGCTCTGAGACGGTTGTATTTCAGGGTGGCCGGAACTTAGAAGGCACCACCTACCTAATGGAAGGTAGAGTGGTCTTTGCGAGGCTCGGCGATCATGGGGGTAAACGTGCTCTATTAAATCCGAGACTGTCGTCGTCGTCGGCTGGTATGAAGGTAGGGCCATCATAGGACGGACTCATATATGTATAGCCGGGTCGTACGGAACACTATGTATTCACCCAGCGGACGAACTCATTCTCGAGCTCGCCACCCTGGGGCCTCGACCCGCATGTTGATGTGCAGGGCCAACTTCTTGTTGCCAGTGGAATCACACGATACATAGCACCAAGACGAATAAGACGCAACATTGTGCAGAATCCATGTTCTTACCTCCTCTGGAAAGGACATGCAAGAGGATCGATCGGAAGCTCAGGAAACAAGGCATCATGAACTCGTTGCTTTTGTAGACGTGGAGTGGAGATTTGGGAAAGCGGACGGGAAAGTACATGTAACTCGAGTGTTCACAGTGGCGCGTGCGTACATAGGCAGCTAGAAGCCCCGAATAACTGGTGTTTCTCGAAAAGAATCACGAGGTGAAATACATACGGCTTATTTCAGAGAGGCACAAATACGTGTTACTGAATTGCCAAGCAGGCGCGTGGGAAACATTTTGTCATTACGCAGGCAACAAGGGCATTTGACCAGAGACAAGTACATGTGCACGTGGTTCCAGGGCGTTCCTGTCCAATGACAATCTCTCAAGGGCAAAGCAAAGTTCATTATTCACGTGTCATTTTCCACTTTGGTTGGACCGCCCAACGCCTAATTTCACAAGTAGGGTAAAGTACGAAGAATGTAAATTCACATTTCCTATTCATGTTTTCCCCTAGAAAAGTGTGAAACCACATCCCCATGTAACACGCTCAAAATCCTGTTTGTACTGTTAGCGAAATGCACTTGACAATGGCAGATGAATGCTCAGACGAATTCGAAGAGATATTTGACGTGGGAAAGGGCAGGAAGGGTGCCAGAGGTTGTCCGCACGTATTGCGGCAAAAGACGCAGCAAGAGACTTCTTCTGACACTCGCTTCATTCTCGCTTTGCCCATATGACATTGGGGGCAGTGGCCTTCGGGGGGACTGAGACGTACGCAGAGGAGTGAAGAACCATCGGTTCTTGCCGCTCGTGTAGCGATCCTCCAGCACCTTCTTGACGTTCTTCTTGGCGTCCTCACGCTGAGAAACCTCCTTGAAGGTGTCAGCTGAGATGGCGCCCTTGAGACCCTCCAGCTCAAGAGTGTATCGGGTGGGCATCAAGTGGTTGTAGTTGATGACCTTGATGAAAGGCTTGATCTTTGATCGCTTCTCCTGGCGTGACTTGGACATGCGGCGGGTGACCTTGGAGGGGTAGCGCTCGATGCCGGCAACGACGGCGTGGCCGAAGGGATGAGGCTTGTTGCCGTTGTCCACGGGTTGGACAATGACGACCTGTTTTGAGGTGGGGTTAGTCGGGTGGCTTGAATAAGGGGGAGGGCGGCAGAAGGAGAAGAGGCCAAAGAAGAAGAAGAAGAAGATGAGCTGATGGAGGTTTTCTGTTTCGTTGTGCGGACACATCAGTCGCGTTAGAGGTGGCGAAGTATAGATGATCTATGCTGAGTAGATTGTCGGAATATTGGCATACGAATTGCACATTGTCGTGGGAACCAATGTCGCATCATTCATTCATTGTACAGCCCTCCATGCTGCATAGAGCTGTCCAGATAAATCGAATCTTATGTCGGCGGTGGTGCACATTATCTTTCGAAAGCCTCGTATAGTTCCTGGGTTTGCCTCTTCGTCGTCCTCTGTTCTTCTTGTCTTCTCGTCTGCTTTCCCCTTCTGCATATAATAGAATCGTACCTTCTTGCCGGCATATCGGCCGCGGGTGATGATGGCGACTCGGCCGACCTTGAGGAACTTCATTTTCGGGTCGTGCTGTGTGGTCGTCCGGGGAAGGGGGAGGAACGGTTAGTTGGGAGAGAAGGTTCGACGACGTGCACCAGAAATTCCTTTGCAATATTCGGGCGCTTGTTTGTGGGTTTGGCAATTTTTTGGGGCAAGCGAGCCGCATGTGCGCAGTCACGTGAGGAGGGAAACTGGAAACCTTGCGAGTGGGGCAACGTTGGCCCGGATTCTTTACCTCCGAGAGGCGGCCGCAAAGTCCATTGCCTTTGAACGATAAAATACCAAATAGAAGAGCTTTTTGTCGACTGCATTGGCCCGACATTTCAGTCGCGAAAAATGGCTGCACCTGCATACATCATCTCTCGGGTCGCGGATCCCATTTTCGCCGTCTTTATAGGCGTCTCCGCCACGGCGATGCGCATCAATCGCGAGGAAAAGGCCAAGGGGTACACGCCGCGGCAGACGGTTGACAATGGTTTAAGGTATGCTAGGCATGGGTCACTGAGAGTTGATCTGTCGTCCGATGCTGACGCGTTCGACTTATGTTTTACAGGCGCATCGGTTCGATTTTTAGGAGTTCGGCTTGAAGAAGAGTCATCATGTCCACTTTCGCCCGTTTGAGCAATCTAGTCATGGTGTATATGCTCTATCTGGATACGCAATGAACGTGGATATACACTCAGAACACCAAATTTCGAAGTAACCTAGCTTGCTGAAAAAAAAAAATACCCATATAAAAAACCAGTACCAAACTACCAATAATGGTCATCATGATGAGGACAAAACCTCGTTTTCGCCGCATTACGCCCCGTTTTAAACTTCAGAGGACATCCCATACTCCTTTCTCATAGCCTCCTGGACTATTTGGCCGCACAGCTTGGCAGTAGGATTGACGCTTACGGCGAGGCCCTTTGCTATTGGGTTGCCGTAGCGGCCGCCGTAGGCCAGATCGTGCGAAGCGGCCTGCTCGAAGTCAACATGAGACCACTGCGCTTCGGCACGGCTGTCATGGACATCCAACGAACGATGAGGAAGAAGTTTTGATGTGCGGAGATAGATGGCAGCGCGTTGGGTGTACGCCATGGACAATGTGCGCGCCGCCTGGGGTGATATCGGGGTCCACGGCGTTGCCGGGGAGAGCAACGCAATCGATTTGTCCAGGTCTTCGAGGGCACTGACGGTGGCGGCCTTTTTCTCAGCAGTATTGGGATTCTCAATCAGCGGCGTCGGCGTGTCGGCCGTTACGTCGAGCAGGAGAGCATCTCCGTAGAGGCGGCGAATGATCTGGGCGCGATTGTTCCGAGCGCTAGTATAGTGGGGAAACTCTGCAATCAAATAATCCAAGTCGGCACGACAGCGTGCATATGCTTGAACGGCGGTATCTTTTGCGTCTCGTGCCTGCGTCTCACTCAAGTGCGTCTCGATCGACTGGATTGTCCGGATAATGCTTCGCTCCCGCGACACGAGGCTGTCGTATTCGGCCGGGTCTGTGACGTGGGGATCGCGAGGGAGGGATTCGTCGATGACGATGCCAACAGCAGGATTGGACTCTGGGTCCTTGATCTTGTCGAGAACGTTGATGTCTCGCATGCTCAAGTTGACGCAGGCCATGTTGTGAATGAAGCAGTGAAGCACACACTGCTCAGTACAGCTTGGTCGGAATTCGTCAGAGAAGCTGGGCAAAAACGAAGCAATGTCTGCAAGTTTATGAACAAAGAGCAATTCAAATCACTCAGGTGACAAGCGCCGCTGACCCGAGCCGCAGGCAAACTCGGAACGAACTGAACATCAAGATAAGGACAAAGGAAATACCTTGAACGCTCAAGTCAAAGGCGATCAAGCTGAACGACAAAGGGCCAAATGCGGCTCAAACCAGCAATAGCCGGCGAGGCGGGCCGCGGGCCAGTGACATGTAACAAAGAGGCGGGCGGCATCTCGAGTCCTTGACGGCATTGGGCGGATGTTGGCGGGTCAATGTACCGCGTTTAGCCCGTGTTTATCCCTCGGTTTGCCTGCTGTTCCCACGCCCCACGCCCCACGTCCCCGCGGCATGTATTCCGCCCTCCAGCTCGCGCTACTGTTTGCCGGATTCCGTGTAAGACGACGCAACCCGATAAGCCCTCCACATCCTCCATCATAAAAGCGAATCGCTATGTGAGATGGGCTTGATCTTCATTTTCGTTCATCCTGCGTTGGGATCCAAATAGTGTTACAAAGTTATCTCTTTTTGGTTAACCGTTTCCCCTTATACAACATCAAGTCTATGCTGCCTTGGATGCCATAATACTATTGCCATCTTCTTTGCCCTTTGTTTCAGACGCAAGACACAGAGTGTATCATATGTATACGTGCGTATTCGTTATACACGAATAGGGCAACCCATTATTCGCATTGCCTAATCTACGAGATACCTTTCTTTTGGCGGGAACTCGAAGGCGAACGACGAGACGATATAGAACGAAGGAGGGTTCTCACTCGGCTGCAATACACGTACTGTACGTACAACGCACCACACTCACAATGGCTCCTTCGGCAGTGTCACCGCTCCAACGACCGGTTGATCTGCCGGCCGTCCCAGGCAACTTTACCGGCTACGACCACGTCACCTGGTGGGTGGGCAACGCCAAGCAAGCCGCAGCCTACTACGTCAACCTCTTTGGCTTCACACACATTGCGTACCGGGGCCTCGAGACCGGCAGCCGATATATTGCCTCGCACGTAGTGGCCAACCACGATGTACGCTTCATCTTCTCTTCGCCACTTCGTTCCGAGGCCCATCTCCCCGAGGGAGAGGCTATCTCGCCCGAGGAGAGGGAGCTCCTGCGCGACATGTACACACATCTGGAGCGGCACGGCGATGCGGTCAAGGACGTAGCCTTTGCAGTCGACAACGTGGAGGGCGTATACCGCAAGGCCGTGCGGGAGGGCGCCATAGCGGTACAGGAGCCACGCGTGCTCTCCGCCGGACAGGACGAAGACAAGGCACACGGGAGCGTCATCACAGCCGTGATCCGCACCTACGGCGACACATTCCACACGCTCATTCAAAGAAACAACTATTCCGGCCCCTTCCTGCCCGGTTTCCGCGCAAGCAAGACCCCCACAGCGACCACGGCTCTACCCGCCGTACGACTCGCGCACATCGACCACTGCGTCGGGAACCAGGACTGGAACGAAATGATCTCAGCTTGCGCCTTCTACGAAAAATGCCTCTCCTTCCACCGCTTCTGGTCCGTCGATGACAAGCAAATCTGCACCGACTTCAGCGCCCTATCCTCCATCGTCATGGCCTCGCCCAATAACCTCGTCAAGATGCCCATCAACGAGCCCGCCGCCGGTAAAAAGAAGTCGCAAATCGAGGAGTACGTCCTCTTCAATGCGGGAGCAGGCGTCCAGCACATTGCCCTCCGGACGCACGACATCATCGATGCGGTCACCACGCTGCGTGCCCGCGGGGTCGACTTCATCAGCGTCCCGCCCTCGTATTACCGCACCATGCGCCAGCGTCTCAAGACGGAGAAGCGTAGTTGGGCGCTCAGGGAGGATATGGATACCCTTGAGAGGCTTAACATTCTGATTGATTACGATGAGGGGGGCTATCTACTGCAGCTGTTTACGAAGCCTTTGATGGATCGGCCTACGGTGTTTATTGAGATTATTCAGCGGAATGAGTTTGAGGGGTTTGGGGCGGGGAATTTCAAGAGCTTGTTTGAGGCGATTGAGAGGGAGCAGGCTGAGAGGGGGAATTTGTGAATGCCAAATGAGGGGGGGGGGAAGAGAAAGGGGACTTGATTTTGGATTTCGTTCCTATGAAAGGGTTTCGCAAATCTTTGACTATAATTCTTCCGTTCCTTGTTTTCTGTCTTTCTCTATCTTTTGTTTTTTTTTCGTCTTCTCCATTGTCTGAAAATAGCCTTGCTTTCATTTACTAGACGAGCCCATGACCTAAGAAATAGTCCTATATCTTACCTCTTTCATGACCGATTGTTATGTATGTAACTACATGGGTACCTACGCTTCACGCACGGATCACAATGTGGGGGGGGGGGAGGTGTGAAACAGTGAAGAACCTCTTTCTTGTTGCTTGCTGAATGAACAAACGAAGCGTATTTCATTGAAGGCGTTTGCGGGCGGACATGAAATGCCCAGATCCTTTCCCTTTCATGCGCCTACTTTTTTCCCTTTAATGTACGCGTGCGTCTTACAAGTCCTCATGCTGTCTTGTATGTTGTCGCCTTCTCCACACTACACTACACTGTTGTTCTCTTTGCATCGCCACGACCTCCAATATCCGAAGGATGGCACAAGAAATAGCCGACAGCCTTCCACCACAGAGGATGATGAGTAAGAGAAAAATTACACGTATTCAGAAAAAAGAGGTGACTTGTTGCTATGTACTCCTGCTCCAAAACCGTCCATGCATCTGTTTTGCATTCGTTTGCTGTACAATAGTTTGAAATGACCTTCATCTCGCCCTTGGCTGAGTAGAGCAGAGCGCCAACCCAACCCAACCCAACCCAACCCAACCCCCCAAGTCTGGGAACTTGGAAGGAGAAAAAAAAAATTCAAAAGGAAGCAAATATATGGCGAAAAGACAAAAAAGCACTCCATGCTACATGATACGTAACCACCAAACGCCACGCCCATTACCCACCCCTCTTAACCGTCTAGATCCATAGCTTCGGGCAAGGAAACCTGCGCATCACCATTCAATGCCACACTCGCTGGCGGTCCCGGAGCATCCGCCTCCCTCGGTTGAGCACTACTCTGACACCCCGGGCAGTTATGAATCATCTCATGCGCAAAAACATCGCAATCGATGCAAAAATGATTCCCGCATTCCTCACACGCGTAGCGGCCACTCTCGCTGACACCGGTCTTGGATTTGGCCTTCGCCTTCGCTTTGTCCCTATCCTTGTGCTGTCTGTCCTTGGGGCCCTCCCTATTGACCATGACAGTGTCCTCAGGGACATGAGGAAACCGGAACTGGCACGAGAAACACGCGACAGACCGTCGGGCATCTCGCCACGAAACCTCGACCCAGTTCCGCAGCGGGAAAAGATGGTGGTACGACCGCGCTAGGTGCGTTGATAGAATGAGCGTGAGGCCACAGGCCGGACACTCGGTAGGGAGGCGACATACACGCGCAGAGCAGCGCGTGCAGACGTAGCCCTCTCGAATCGGTTTGCTATGGCACGCGCAGAGATGGATTCTCCCGCTCGGGGCAAGCGTCCGGGACGGGAACCCCATCATAAGCAAGCTCGATGTGCTCTGCTCCTTGGTCCTCGTCACGGGAGGTATAGTACTCGCCATGAACAAGTCCCGAAAATGGACCTCGTCCATAGCGATATTGTACTGCGAAGTATCGCCAGCGTTGGTCCGCGAGCACAACTCCCCGCAGATAGCTACCTGTGCCGAGAGCCCCACGATGGAAACCCGGATCTTGTCCGCAACGAGATGCGCAACAGTCTCGTGAATATCGCCAGGGTCACTCGATAGTAAAGCCCCGTAGATGATGAGAACCTCTCGCGTGCCATGCGACGGTGCGTGACTACCCATGCGCCGAAATTATACAAAATTAGCCGATATACTCATTGCCAAGATGCAGAGCTGAGTCTTTCTTAAGAAGGAAAGACGGACAAAAAATAGGGACGGAGACGGGACATACAATAGCGCACCCCGACACATCTCCAGCGCATTCTGCAAACTCGGATTCCCCTGCGGCTCCTGCCCTTCCACGGCCCTCAACCTCTCGATATGATCCGCCGGATTGCCCCCCAATTCACTAATCCTGACAGCCACACCGTCTCTCATGCCAAAGATGCCGAGCTGTGAAATGGGATTCTGCTCGAAAAACTCCTTGACAAACCCCACCGCGTACCGGATCGTTAATCGATACCGCGTCGGCTGCAGGTCCTTCTCCGCCATTGCAAATGACATGTCCAGCACGAGAATCATGTGTCGGATGATACCTCTCTGCAGGGGAGTCGTATCCCGCGTGAGGCGGCGGCGCTTCTCGGCCTCGAGGAGAGAGAGGTTCAGGACGCCGTGTTGGTCTTCTTCGGGGAGGTTGGTCTCCCAGGTACGTTTGGACTGCTCCCATGCTTGGGCGCTAGTGGTGGGTTTTTTGCGTTTTAAGCGAGTAGATTTACTGCTTCTGTTGTTGTTATTGGTGTTGCTGTTATTGTTTTCGTTGCGGGAAGAGGGGCCGTTGTCGTCGTCGCTGACTTGGTGCTCGATGAGGTCGTCGTCTGACATGCCGTCGGCGACGTACTCGCCGTCCGAGTCGGCCATGGTGGGCGGGGAGGGGGGGGCAGAGCGATTGTCGAGTGTGTAGGGGGTGAATTTATCTGTGTGTTATTGAAGGAGGGTTTGAGTCGCTTGCGTCTTTGCGCTGATCTGTGCGAGTTCATATGTGGTCGGGATGCGGTGCAGTCTTGAAGTTTACATGAGATGGACGAGGCTTGAAGCTGTCTGAGATGCAGCCTTGTCCATCCATCTCCACACCAATAAACGCCGCCGATGTCAGGGCTCCACCACCGCCAGCGAGCCAATAAAGGACATGACGTCCATCACGGGACAGCAAGCAACAACTTATGTACATCGTCTTCATCACGCCTCATTTGGGCATACATATCATCATGATCAATCACTGCTCACATGATCGGTCTTTGTTACTCGTAAGCTTCAAAGACTGAAATACCCCAGAGTTTTGTGCAAAGACACCCTATCCGATGAGAGGACAAGGAACTCTTGTCATCATCGATTGTTTCAAGAGATGAAGACAATGCCTGGAGGGAGCCCAAGACCGGATTGAAGTATTCTCAGACCATAAGCTGGATTACTTCACGCCTGCTTCGCCTGCGGTGGAGAGCGTCGTTTGCCCGCCCGGCCCTTCATTCGTTGGCAGCTCCGATCGAGATGCTTCTTCGCGTCGTTGGCGGACTTGTGCCATCTAATTTGCGTGCAGCTTACGTCCCGGTAAACAATATGGATGGGCTGGCCGCGATCGTTACCAAGATCGTGCCTCACACAAAGACTTTAATGGCAAGGACCATAAACAGTTACAAGCAGCTTTACCCCAGCCTGACTTTTATAATACATTTCATTCATTCATCCTTCGTCAAAATATCAAGTCGAGTCAGCCTATTGGATGCTGCGTCGACGGTCACGCTCCTCCGCAATAGTGAGCTTGACACCCTTGCCCTTGGGCAGCGAGATCCAGGGCTTGTCCTGGCCAATGACAAAAACGTTGCTCTCACGCGTGGCAAAGCTGTTGTCAATCGCGTCCTTGATGTGCACGATGTTGAAGCCGCCGTCGTGACGCTCGCGGTGGGTAATGACCCCAACACGACCCATGTTACGGCCACCAGTGACCATGGCCACCGCGCCGGTATCGAATTTGATGAAATCCGTGATCTTGCCAGTGGTGAGGTCAATCTTGACCGTATCGTTGACCTTGATCAGGGGATCAGGGTAGCGGATGCTGCATTGTAAATAAATTGTCAGCCAACCAACCAAACTTTTTCAGGGGTGATACATTACAGCTGTTGAGCATCTCCCCCTTTAACGTGGCTCGTCTCCTCACTCGGGTGATTTGTTCTTCGTCATGAAGACCATGTGCGATTCGTCGCAGAACATGTAGAGTTCGGAAGCGGGCCGGGGGAGGGTAGCAGGGCTCGATAGGATCGACCAAAGCTTGGCTCAACGGCTGAAAGATGTCTGACAGAACTACTCACGTTCTCGCATCATGCGTCACCAAGAATGGGATTCCTCCACGACCAAGCTGGACGCGCTTGACCTTGCCCAGCTTGTACTGAGCCTCCTCGGTCTGGATTCTGTGCACGGTAAATCGACCCTTTGTGTCGTACACGAGGCGAAAGTTCTCGCCCGTCTTCTCAATCGTGATGACATCCATGAATCCGGCAGGGTACGTGGAGTCGGTTCGGACCTTGCCGTCGACCTTGACTAGGCGCTGCATCAGAATCGACTGCGTCTCGCGGTTGTTCAACGCGTACTTGAGACGATTGCGGATGAAGACAATGAGTGGCAGACAGTCGCGCAGTTTATGGGGACCGGCCGAGGGTTTGGGGGCGTAGACTCCGGACAGCTTGTCCAGCAGCCAGTGGGAGGGGGCGCTGAGACGCTTCTGGTGCTTCTTGCTGCATTTCGAGAAACCCCAAGTCAGTGCATTGTTCGTGAGCCCGGAGACGACGAAGGGAGAATAAAGATCGGAAGCGGAAGAAAGATAGCATCGCGAGAAATGTATGCACGATTCTTTGCTGCATTTCTGCTTGCATGATATCATCCGGACCTTAGTCGTTGACTTACATTCCTCGGGCCATTTTGACGACTGCTGTGAGAGATGAGTGGTAATGAGAGAGAAGCAGACGTGATCGAGAATAGAGTGGTCGGTGAGATTGGAAGTCGAGGAATGCGGTGAAGGGAGAAAAAGAGAAGTGATTCGTGACTCGTGAGGCTATGTAATCTGCCAAATCACGTTAGCGTCGGTGGTACGGAGCACGTACTGTACACACATAGAGGGCCTGTTTGCCCTGCCGCCTCGGTTCCAAGTTCCAACTTCCGAGTGCTGTGGTCATGTGATGCACCACCTGATGTCATCGGCTCATCGCCAACTTCCAACCCACATGTCCAACAACTTGAAGACGCGACCCTGAGGCTTGTAAGCTGCAATATGTACATGGTTTGTATCTTTGAGCATCTTACAGGGATTGCAAACCAATTTGATCTTCCACAAATTCTCACTGGGCAGCTCTTTGAAACGGAAGGACGTTCCTTCATCAAATATCTTGAATGAAACGCAAGACAGAGGATAGCTTCCATGAACCTGCTGCCACTTCTCCGCGCATATCGACATCCAGCTACACGATCCTCCAACTTCAAGACGTGCAACTGACCCAGAATGCACATCACCTTAAGGCTCAAGATGGGGTTTCATTAGATTAAGTCGCTTCGTGGGGTATTGTACTACGATAAGTCGTCTCTAGATTAAGTAAACCGCACCACATGGCAAGGTCGCGGCAGTTGAAACACTGCCCGATTCAACGTCATGATCCCAAGTCCATAATTGTTTTGCCTTTCCTCCTCCTTCTGTTCCGTCTTCACGGTGCCAAGATCGGACCCGCCACAACTCCCGTTCGTTCAGTACATGACAAAACAAGACAAGACACGAGAACAAGCTTGCATGCAAGCATATGCCTCGTTGTGTAACCAGTCGTCCAGACATCCAGGTATCCAATGAAGATTGTTTTGTTGTGTTCGTCATTTCCCCCACGCATGGTTAGTTTGCTCCCAGCAACTTATACGTGGGGTGAAATCGCTTCATCATCGTGACTCCGGTCCAGTCCAATCCAGCCCAGGTATTAAATAAAGAAAACGTCATGCATACCGTCACACATATGCGTTGTCCGACAACCAGTCGAACCGTCCATTTCATTGAGACATGACAAAAATAAATAAGAGATAAGAAAAACCGGATACTTGTACCGTTGAACGCCGTATCCGGATAGAAGAATGAAGAACCAATCAGAATTAGAAAAGAAGAGGTGAAAAAAGAAGAGAAGAAGGGAAGAGAAAAAATAGAGGCAGCCTCAAAGTGGCAGAATTAGCACACCGTTGCCGCTCATGGTTCATACGTGTTAGTACCTGTCTGTATTGGCCAGTCGTCTTCGGTAATACTCGACCAGAAGACCCAGATCACTACCACGGCAAGCAACGTGAACAAAGTCTCAAACAGAGCGCCATCGATTTTGCCGCTCGTGCCGTCACAGATGTACCTGCTGATGGCATAGTTGAAAACCTGTCCGATGGCGAAGAGCAGGGCGGCACCGATGAGGTACGCCATGGGTCGGATTTCTCCAAGAATGCGCAGGACCAGAATCGTTTCCAAGACGAAGAAGGCAACCAGACAGATGAGGGGTATCAGTTGGTAGAGGACGTATAAGGCGATATTCCGGTTGGGAAGCGCGTAGCTGCTGTTCCAGTACGCGGTCCATTGAAGACCGGTATCTAACGCGATATAGCCAGTGCCGATGAACAAAACAACGGCCGATACCAGAACAAGACTAATGGAAAGAGGTGTCCCGTCATCGATGAGCTGATAACCGATGATGGCGTTCGTCATCAGGATCCAGGTTGTTGCCGTTATTAAGCCAATATGGATGGCACTAAAGACCTGTAGGGGAGTACACGAGTTAGCGCTGGTTGCGATTGCGTGAACATACATGGGGCGGGCATGTCCTACCACGCGAACAGTCGAGTTGAGCGGAAAGACGCCAACTGAGAAGATCTCGCAGATACTAATAAGAACGTAACCAATGAGAAATATTTGCATCTCCCTGTCGTTGTACCATGTCAGCTGTCGATGTTGTAGACACACGAAAATCAGGATACATAGACAGGCGCGTCTCATACCTTCGTCCAACCGCGGCTCTCTTCTTCTCCGACTTGAGAAATAACAGGATAGAAACGACAATGGCAACGGCGCAGAGCAGAATCGATCCCAGATTTCCCAAATGACGACCTCCACTCAAGGGAATCCCTCGCAGTTGACAACCCCCCCATGGTCCATTTTGGTCGTGGGCTGGTCCCGAAAAGAGCTATCCCGAGAACGCTTGTCAGTTCGATAGTCCCAACGCAAGAGTGTTCAGACGGGAGAGTTTCTTTCTTCTTACATTGCAGACGGGTAACGTGGAGTCCTTGCAGAAGTCCTGTCGCGCTTCTATGTTAGCCGTGCAGTTCATCATGGAGACTACCAGCCATGTTACCGTACGTTGAAGTTGCCAAAGTCGGTCGACCCCATTATGATTATCTTGACCGAGTTACGGCTCGGTCAGAAGAGCGCATCCAACGCAGCAAGTCCAAGAGTCGTTCGTAGACCAGTCAGGCCGGTGGCCGGGGCCGAGAGGTAGAGATGACTTGACGAGGCTGGGGCCTTGTCTCGCTGGAAGGACGCAAACTCGAAATTGTCGACGCGATGACTGGTGCGACGAATGCGAAGCGGCGTTTTCGAACGCGTGTCGGGCGACAGGTAAGGCTGGTAGCCCAAGGGACGGGGATCGTTGTTCGCGAGCTATCCTCGTAGGTTGCAGGGTTACAGGTCGCAGGGTTGTACGCTGGATGGTCGTGTAGTAGAGTAGAGGATTCGCTCTGCTGTGGTCTGGCTAATAAGCTCAAGAGAGAAGCAAAACACTCAAGATGTTTTCGACAGCGAGATGGCACGGAGCAAGTTGAGGTGATCACAGCGCGTCGCAAAAAAGGGCGTGATGTTGTAGATGCACGGCTGGATCGTCGACAGCTCCCTCATCAGGAGTCGAAATGTGTGGATGTGGAGGTTCGTGGCCTGGAGCTTTTAGTCTAGGGGAGAAACAAAACAGGTTTGGACTGTCAGCCGGAGAACTGAGATTACTATTGGCTGGTTGTGCGAAATGGGGCGACCAGGGTGCTGGCTGGGGAACTCCAACCTCTCTAGCTGCTCTAGCTGCACCAAAGGGCAAACAAGGGCAACTTGCAAGCCACAATGGGTCGGGGAAGGGGGAAAATGGAAAAAAGGGCGGCTGGCTGACCCACGCAGGGGCCGTCCACTAGTAGGGCTGAATACGGTTAGCGACTGCGGGTACGAGCGGAGATACTGGTGCTGATTGGCCACTCTGGTAGAAGCGGGCACCCGCAGTCACCACGCATGGCACGGGCACTTGTGGAAAGTGGAAAGTGGAAAGTGGCTGGAGGGCTCATGGCGCCTTTGGCTGGTCCATTCGGCCGCCGCTGTCGACAGTCGGCCGTGTCGCTCCACTGACTTCACGCCATCGTCGGATAACAACCACATTCACATTACAACTAATTAGCATGGCATGCAAAGCCAGCCTTCTTCTCTTCAATGTTCAACCCGCCTCAAGGTGTCAAGGAGGCATGTATGTACCTATCGTTTGTGGTGCCTCGTCTTCCCGTTCCTGCAGCTGTGTTGCCGCATCGGCTAGTTGCTCAAGTGTAAAATCTGTATGTGTGGGTTTTGTGCCTCCCAAAGTGGTATTGCCAGGTACAACCTCATCTCGTCACTGGCGATACCTACCTTTTACATAGGTACCTAGGAGCAGAGACTTGTGTCGCACGGACAAAAAGGAGATCGAGAACACCTTTTTTTTCTGAGAAGCACTTTATTCCCGACCCCCTCCCCGTGGGCCATCGCCCGCGTGTGTCTCGCATTGGCACATGCCGCAGCACCAAAACAGCATCGCCCACGCGTCGTTATGCCGACATGCAGGCAAACGAAAAATGAAACCTGCATTGCAAAGTCTCGCCATTCTTTTTTCACGGATTTCTGCTTACTGCTGCAGACGAACCATCTTGGATGGCGGCAGATTCTGAAAGCCGTTGTGGACCACACGAACGGGAACCCTACCCTGTTGCACAAAACTGGTGAAACCGTCCCCCTCTTTCGTGCTGCGAGGAAACCCATCCATCGCAACCGACATCAGCATTTGCAAGACAAAATGATGTTTCCCTGATTACTGCCGAAATTTGCGCACTGTACAGTGTTTCATTTTCATTTTTATGTCATTCCCCCCCCCCCCCCCCAATAAAGGGGTAAAACCGTGCGTTGTAACTTGGCGATACCACGCAGCAGCATCCCTCATGTAACTCCCTTTCCCCCGGGTGTCACCTCACGCGTTGTGGCGTCGGAGCGAGGTTATCAAAAAGGCTCTACAACAGTAGTGAACTGCTATGTATGAGTTATGTAGACGTGTGAAGTAAGAGGAGCTTCAGCTATGGATCATCCTCGCTGCTTGTCCAGGAGCTAATGCTTGGTTTATGCTGCGCGTGTCTGCGAAATGCACAGGGGGTCCAAAGGACCTTGTTCGAGACCTAGGGAGGATGAACGGTTTCCGAGGGCACAAGTGATCGACACTTATTACAGATGAGAGAAGCAAATGTGCCCAGAATCCTTGAGGACTCGTTGCAACAGCAGAATGGCACATATCTAGGTAATACCTAGACGAGGGCTCGCCTCCGCTATTGAACCGTGAGACGACGAGAAACAGAACCGGTGATAGATGAGAGGTAGGGACATATAGTATTTAGTTTACAGGCCTTTCGAAGCGTAACTTGTGCGAGATACTTGTGCGAGATTGCTCAGTTGTCTCTTGCAAAACTTCGCCCATGTCTGTCACGATTCACGAACTACATCTCGAAATACATCTTGGAACTTACGCTACTCATGTAGCGGCAGGCATATATTTATCGGCAGGCATACGAAACATCACGCAACTCATCGCAGTAGCACGGCAACGTTGCATTTCTTCCGGAGATCACGATTCAACTGCAGACCGAGTCATGCGAATCAGCACCCGTGGTTCATGCCAAGCAGCGTGGACCTACATGTCCGATGCTACTTTACTACTCTAAAACGGCACCTTGAAGTTTGAACTACTCTCAAAAGGCACCTCGGAAGCATAACCTGCAGGTTGGTACAGAGTACAGTGGCTCACAGACCCGATAGCCACAAACTTGTGGACGCATTTTCGCGTGGCTGAATATCATGCAGATGTAGCTTCACCACCACATATGTATCGGGTTCGGGGGACGTTCCACCGCGGCTGCTACCGATAGTCGCCTCGCCCAACATCAAACATTGCATGAAACCGTGAATTCCTCTCCGCTGCGATACATGGCTGAGGGTATATGCTGAACGACATGTGCGTGTGTTGTGTGCAGTCGTGACTCGAGTCTCTCTGCCCCTGGACTTTTGAATCTCTGGGACGCCCTCCAACCATCTGGATGAATATTGTCGTAATGATAAAACACAAAACTCTTTGGAAAACTCGAAAGAAAAACAAAAACGACCCAAAAGCCAAGAAAAAAAAAAGAATGCCAAATCAATCCTACGCCGTATCCATATCCATGTCCTCGTTCACCCGCACCTTCATCTTCCTCTGCTCTCCACCAAACACCTGCGTCTTGCGCTTCGCAATCCGCACATCCCCATGTTCCACCTCCAGATCCATGTCCATTGCCACATCCCCATCTTCCAGAGCAGCCGCCGCAGCTGCTTCTCGGAGACGACGCACCTCGCTCCCGCGCATACGCGGCAAGAGATGTTGATTCTCGGCAACCAGTTTCCGTGCCTGGGCCAGTTCGCGGGCCTTCTTGCCAACCATGCGCTTCTTGTAGAAGGCGCGCTCTCTGCGGGCGCGAATCTCGCTGACGCGTGCCATGGCTTGGATGGTTTTCTCCATGAGGTTGCGGTTGTATCGGATGGGTTCGTTGCGGCGGGCGCTGAAGAGGAGGGTGCTGTCTACGGTCATTTCCTTGCCGGCCTTTATGCGGGAGGCCTTGGTCCACTTGAGTTTGTTGGGGTTTCGGCGGTGCTTGAAGTTCTTGTGGCATTTACTCCGGCTGGAAGAGGATCGTCATGTTAGTTTTTTTTTCTTTTCGACGCACTCGCGGGGAGGGAGAGAAACTATGTACCAGAATCGAAATGATCGTCCTGTATAGAGGTTGAGTTAGCTTTGCATGATTGATTTGCTGGTGGGTTGTCCCAAGCAGGCTTCTTCATGATACAGGGAGGTGTGAGAAGACGTACCGTCATTGCGATTGAAGACTATGCCCTTGCTGGGGAAGGTCGGGCGACCGCAGAAATAACACGGATCGACTCTCATGTTGGCGGTGCTGTGTGCTGTGGTGGTGTCTTGACCGTCGATAGAACCGTCAATGGAGTTTCGGTCGGAGGTGTGAAAAAAAAAAAGTCCACGACATGGGTGGAGGGGCTGTGGGGCCTGTGGCGCGTGCCGGAGCTACAACGGCTAAACTTGACACGTGTGTGCAGCAGTTTGAACTTCTGAAGAAGATGACCGAGAACCGGATACTCGACCCCCGGTCCCTGCCATTGACAAGCGCCAAACATCGAGCGGCCGACATCCCGACCGATGCAATGCATCATGGACACCTGCACGCCAGAAACAAACGCCATTCATTTCTCATTTCTCATTTCTCCCCTCTCAGCCTTCAGGCCTGCGTTGTCCCCTCTCCCCTTCCCTGAAGTTCCCCCTCTCACGCTCTCACGCCCCCCGCGACTCTGCAGCACCGTGTGTCTTTTTCGTCGAACCACTCTCCGCGTCAGTGCGACATGTGAAGCCCAGGGGGGGGCCCCCAGGTTTGGACCACTGGCAAGTTGTGGCAAGTTGTGGCAAGTTGTGGCAAGTTGTGGCAAGTTGTGGCAAGTTGTGGCAAGTTGTGGCAAGTTGCAACAGAAAACCAAAGTCGGGCCATGGCCGCTCGGAATGTTTTCTCTCAACGAGCCTGCATGGCCAAGCTTTGCTCAGCAATCTTGCCTGGACAAGCAGCGACTTGATCACCGTCGCGACGCCCCCTCCCCCCTCGTGAACATCTTGTCCTCCGCGACTTGGTGGTGACTGTCGGCTTTCTTTTTTCTTGAACAAGAGGTACAAAAGGCGCGTTCGTTCTTCTTGAGAAAGGTCCGAAGGTCCGAAGGTCCCTATTCTTACCCCCCCTGCTCTCCTTGCATATTTTATCTTGACCTTCCGAGAGAGCGAGAGAGCGAGAGAGAAGGAGAGTGAGAGATAGAGAGACAGAGAGTCAGACAAAACATGTCGCTGCGTAAACACATTGCGGACAGAAGCCTCCGCCGCCTCCAGTCGGGAGCCCCCGCGATGGAAGCCGCACCGTGTTCGTCGAGCGAAGGATGTCAGTCCAGCAACGCGGCAAGATTTATACGATCCTTCAAACAGACCATTTCTTGCAAGGGGGATTCTCCCGACTGACGCGCCTTCATTACCTCGTGCAGATATCCCCATCGCTCTCGGTCCTCCCATTATCCGGCCGCCACCTGTCCCGGCTCCGGCTCCGGCTCCGGCTCCGTCTCCGGCTCCGTCTCCGGCTCCGGCCCCAATCCCAGCTCCAGTCCCGACCCCGACCACCGTAGCCTCCTCCTGCTCCTCCACGTGCCGATATTCCCAAACCTCGACTGCCGCTTTCCAAAGCATCCTCCTCGAATTCGAAACCATCTTCGTCGTCGACGACCCCCGCCTCGGCTGCGAACAACAATACCAATCCGCCGCCGAAGCCGTCGCCCAATTCACACGCAACCACTTCCAGCACCACCCCAGCGGCATCTGTCTCTACTTCCTCTGCAGCCAGTCCAAAGCCCCCAGCACAAGCGTCCAATTCGGCGGCGGCTACTACAGCCTCCGAGACCCCATCACCGTCCTCAACATCTTCAACCAGCGCGAACCAAACCTCGCCGAAACACCCCCCTCCTACAACCACACTATCCTCAACATCATATCCTACCACCTCGAGGCCCAGCGTCGCGCCTCCCTACACGGCCGCCAAATTAAACCCATACACCTCATCATCATCAGCAGTGCTGTTCCCTGGGCGGACACGGACCTCATTGTCCAGTATGCCCGGACCCTAGACGACATGCGCGCCCCTCTTGCGCAGGTCTTCGTGCATTCTATCCAAGTCCGGACTCCGTATCGGCCGCAGCTTAGGATTGGGGTCGGGCCCCCGAAGCAGGAGCGCAGGGCGCGGGAACGATGGGAGGAGAAGAGGAGGTATACGCGGAGGGAGTGGCATCTGTTAAGGAGGACGCTGCGGCATGCGGGGGCTCGGAGTATTGTGAATGTGATTGGGCATGATTATGAGCTTGTGCCGGGGACGGCGACGTTGAGTGCGGATGGGATTCGGTTTATGATTCTGGATGTGGTGTCGTCGTTGTTGAAGCACTATCCGGCGGTGCAGGATGTGCAGCATTTGTTTCGGGTGTGTAATAAGTGAAGGGGGAGTGGGGACCGGGGCCCCGAGTGGACTTACATACTTGGGTATGTAGACAGTGGCAGACACTTTTGAGGTGCTCTCCAGGGAGGGGGTCGCCTGCTTGGTGAGATGGAATGATGGAATGGTTTCACTATCATGGCTTTGCGTTCAGGCTTTGCGTTTGAGGGGATGATTTTGTATGCGATGATGGGACTCACCGACCATCTACACTGCGCTTTTCCTTTTTTTTTTTTTTTTGAAAGTGTGCAGGTACGGCGGTTTTGCTCGTCGTGGCGTAGAGGAGCACTGGAGCTCAGCAGTGCCCTCCCATATCTGTATATCTATGTACATACCTAACTATGGAGTACATACAGGGAATGCGGTACGGTACATATGTACACCGTTGACGAGAAAAGTCCTGGGTCATCTGTCTGTGTACTTGTACATTCTTGTGATTTTCGCGTATGTTGCGCACCGTGGAGCTACTGAGGCTGGGGATGTGCGCTCACGATGGATGCACATAGAGAGAGCTCTTTGGGCCGGCGGGATATCAAGACCTGGTTGCCTACGCGCAGGTTGTTGCATATTGTCACGCATTTCCGTGTGCTCAGTTTGTAAGGAGGCGGAGGCGGATATCTCGTTGCTGCTATGTGCAATGGCGTCATGAGGGTCTGGTATAGACATTGACATCTTGTGAAACATGGCTAAATACAGCGCTGGATGGAGCTCTTGGGGGTTTTGTTTAATCAACTCTCTTACGATTTGGTTCTTTGTTGTGTTGTTACCACGCAATCGTTCACTAGGTAGAGTTTGACCAACCATTTCAAGGCAATGACCTCCAGTACTACCAAGTAGATGGCTCACTTAGACTTGTTCATCCCATCGTCGTACAACTCGTGCCTTTTGATTATCCTCTTCCCGGCTCATCTTGATTCTGTCCACTCAGCGTCTCGTAGCTCATATCTACTTCATCACTGCGAATAATTTGCTCTGATCAGGTTTCCTTCTACACATCCATCGCGTCGTCATCACCGGAGAACGCTAGATACCCTAGCGTCCTACATAGATAGCTTCAGCCATCGAGTGCCCAACGATGCCGTTTTAAGAGAAGCAATGGCGGTGAGTATAGTCCATATCTCTTATACTAGCATATCTTTCTGTATATAACTCCCCCCTCTAATGCTCCCTCTTCTAATGTACGCTGCGTGAAGGCTCAAAAACATCTATCAATCCAACAACGCTACACCTAGCGAACTCTCTCCGTGTAGGCCTTCCAAGCCGCCGAGCGATATCTCTCCGCCTCCCCCTCGGGATCCCCCGCCTTCAAGATCCCACGCCCAACAATAACGATATCCGCCCCGGCAATACCAATAATCTTTTGCGGCGTATTGTACTGCTGCCCCTTACCATCACCCTGCACCGCGCCATTCTGATCCTCATCCTCAGGAGGCATCTGACACCCCGGCGTCATATGAATAAACTGGTCCTCCGGCTCCGTATTCAGACTCTCTTGCGACACAAACCCCATGACAAACTCCTTGTGCTCCCTCGCCGCCTCCACACACGCCTCGGTATACTCGCGATTCATAAAATTCCCCGCCGACGACATCTGCGCAAGAATAAGCAACCCCCTCGTCAAAGGCGCCTCCTCAATCCCAGAAAACAGAACCTCATCCCCCCCATGTATATTCTTCATCCGCCGCCCCGAATTCACATTCTCATACCGTTGTGTCACCGTCGTAACAGAGACAATGCTCCCCTTACGCCCATCGTCCTGCCGTCTACGAATCTTCGTCTCATCATCCTCATCCTCCACCCCACTGGACCCCGAATCATCGTCCTCGTAGTCCTCCGCTATGGGCGTCCCCACCGAGACAGACGTCTTCACCTCATACGGGTACCGCTCAAACCACCGCTTCGCAGCATTCGCCAGCGACGTCACCGAGGCCTTCCCAGGGACCATGTTCACATTGATTATGTGCGCCCACTCCACGATGCGCGCCGAACCCCCCGTGTACTGCAACTCCACCGTATTCCCAATATCACCAAACTTGCGATCCTCGAATATCAGGAACCCATGGCGACGGGCCAGCGAGGCAAGTTTTGCGCCCGTGCCGGTTTGCGGGTGGAAGTCCCAGCCCGAGACCATGTCGTAGTGTGTCTTGAGGACAACAATCGAGGGGCCGAGCTTGTCGGCCGCGTAGAGGAGTTCTCGCGCGGTGGCTACGTCGGCGCTCAGGCAGAGATTGGATGCTTTGAGGTCCATGAGCTTGAAGAGGTACGCATTGAGGGGGTGTTCGGCCGTCTGGGATCTCGAGGCGTAGGTTGCCTTGAGGGTTGGGTGCGGCGCCATGGCTGCGATTTTTGCTGAAGCAAAACACCTGTTGATTGATTGATGCTTGTAAGGGTGTTCAAGAGGCGCGGGGTTGTGTAAATCTCTTTTTTTTTTTTTTTCAATTTTTTTTTTTCGCGAGCAAGAATGGCGGACAGGTTGTTTCCCTCAATGGAAGCAAAGCGAGCGGGTGGAAATGACGCTTGACTAGGCTTGGGAGACGAGCAAGGTCGCTGGCTGTTCTCGTCGCGGAGCAAGGAAGTATTGATTTCGTGGAATTGATGTTGTGTTGTTCGTGGGCTCGGGGGACCGGTGATGCTGACGGCGGGCGCTTTTTTTTTTCGTTTACTTCTGGGTGAAGCGAGCTTTTGAGATGGCGGCGGGCTGCGGTGTACCGTGTGGCGTCTCGGGGTGCCGACCGTTAAGCTGAGGTACATATGTACCTACATATGTACGTAGTATGTATGGAGTATGTAGTCTTGGGACTTCTTGGCGTGGGCAGGTCACGCAGCTTGCTGTCGGTACTTGTCCTAACGTGGGTCTCTACTGCAAAGATCAAGTACAGTGCCTATATTTAGCTGTACCAACGTGCTCACAAAAGCGGTATTCATCCGTAAAAGAATTTGCAAAGGAAATGCATTGATTCCATCGTGATTGGGGTTGCAGGGAGGTTACCGGCCAGGGATAAGGAGGGTTTGAGTGAATATTACGCTGCTACCTTGCCTCCATTCTCAAGGGCACCTCGTCGCCAACATGGTCCGACGGAGATTCCCATTAACCCTCACAAACCCGGGCTCCCCTCACCCATCTACGGTCGCCCGTTGGATACGCTCCGCACTGGCAGAGATGGTTTATCAAACCCCGCAAACTCATCCTGGACACAGGACCACCACCACCACCACACTTTGAAGTTAGTCGTCGCAAAGCCAAAGTATCTTCATCTTTAAGCGTACTCTATATCGTGGCTATTTTCCATTTTGCGTATTCCAAGCCCTGGGTTGTTCTTCCCATAACACTAGCCCAGCTCCCACGTTGTTTCCTGGAAATGCTCACAATCCTCATAGTGTCCCGTCTGTCTTATCTCGCCTTGTTTTCTTACCCCATAGCGCCAACTGAGCACATCCGTCTATACCAGTCTTGGTATCTTGTCGTCCGTGTATATCGATCTAACTGCAAATCATGACGAGATCGAAATATAAAGATTATAAAGGTCATCAAAGTGAAAAGGTGTAAAATGAGGAACGGTGAAAAGGTGAAAAGGTGAAAAGGTGAAAAGGTGAAAAGGTGAAAAGGTGAAAAGGTGAAAAGGTGAAAAGGTGAAAAGGTGAAAAGGTGAAAAGGTGAAAA
>SRPP01000256.1:0-35359 GCA_018360055.1 Claviceps monticola
CTCTCACTATGTACATGAGACCACGTGACTTGCGTCGCAGACCCCCCTTCAGTTTTGCCTATTTTTGGCGCGCACTGGCACAGCTTCGCGTCACTGCATTTTTCCCATCTAGCCCTTCGGAAGCCGGCTATCTTCTAAGAAACATGACCTATAATCAGACTTGTTAACTTAGATGGCTACGAAAAAGCCTAGTAATGATTCATGCATTCTCCACACTGGTGACATGATGGCAAAGAGGCTGCTCACGGCGCTTTCGAAAAATAATAACCAGAGAAGCATGGACAATACATCGTTCAACCACAAACCCGTCATAAAATCTCCCGCCCATCACAATCGTCAGTCCGAGTATGCATCTTTGGAACGCTGTACCACAAAAGAGAACACATCACGTGCAGCCAACCGAAGGCGTAAGAGCTGAAAGGACTCGTTTCGATGTAGATACGACTGCAAAACTACTCTAGACCAATGCATTCACTATGCCGACCAGACATACCAAGGTCATCGGCGCAAAGGCCCTACCTACCTACTCCTCATCAGGAGCCCTTTCCATTTCCAGACTCTCCCTCTCATTGATACCAGTGTCCCTACTCTTCTTCCTCATCGAGAAGCGCCATGAGCTCATCCTACTCTCCCTGCCCTCCTTCGACTTGGAAGGCCCAAGAGATGGACTACTGCTGGCCATGCTATCGTAGCTACGTCCGAATAGAGCGCCATCCTCGCCTAGGTCATCGGCGTCACCAAGACTCGATCGTTGCTCCGAGAACACATTCCGATCTGAATTGGTGGCGCTTCCGGGACCTTTCTTAAAGAGGCCTGATTCTTTGCCAAGTCGCGATGAAAGACTGAACTTGCTAGAACTCCCCTTACGAAATAGTTTCTTAACTACATTGTCAGATTCTTTCATGTTGGACGTGGAGGCAGAGTTCATGTCCGAGGGCGTGTTGGACTGCGTCAGATCCAGCTGCAGAGATTCGTGTGACTCGGACACCGAGGTTCCGGTGTGGACGGAATACGTGTCTCTGGAAAAGCGACGATCCGAGAAGGAGTCGTCTTGGCTCTGCGGTAGCTCAATGTTTGGCGTGGCCACTTCCTTGCCCTTGCCCTTTTCCTTTGTGCGATCTTTGTCCTTTTCCTTCTCCTTCTCTTTGTCTTGGCCCCGTATTCCGAAAATGAGCTTGAAAGGTCGGGCTGTCGGGTCTAACCGCTGTGATATGGACTTGGACGAGTCGATTGGGGAGCCGTTCGAAGCAGCAGCAGGGGGGCGTGAACCAATCACTCCGACTTGGCGAGCCAGTACCTGGGGATCCCTCAGGTCCTCATCGTCCAGAATTTCATCTTCGGCAGAGGCCAGTGTGGTTGTCAGGGCCGTGGTCGAGCCATGCAGAGAGGGACGTCTCGAACCTGTTCGACTTGGCCAACGTTTATCGTTGGGCGACCAGACACGATTCACGAGCGTGGTGACATCTCCCGGCGCACCCCAAATAGAACCACTGTCTGTGGACGGACGATCCATGGAATTGATAGACGGTGGTCGAGATTGGCCACGATTCTGGTCGGAGATGGCGGAAATTCGACTCTTGAAGGGGTTGGCGCTGGCGCACTCGGAAGCCAGGGGATGCGAGCTTCCGATCGAATCATCTTGGCTTGTGGAAGTCTTACTGTTCCAAGGCCAATATCTTCGTCGACCTTCCAGCACCTCCGTCTCGTCGGGACCACGAGGAAAAGACTGGCTCTGACCAGACTTGAGGGTACCAATAGGCGGGCCGCTTTCTTCTGACGTCTTGGATGCCCTGTTATTCCGATGGAAATTAGACAAGAGACTCGTAAGCCGATGACTGCTAGTAGGCGGTGCGATTGGGGAACCATTCAGGTTCAACGACATTCGCTCATTTGCGTCTGCGTAATGGGCACATGATAGGCTGTGGTTGGAGTTGTGAGGACTTGAAAAGGCTTGGTATGAAGGTGTTGGAGAGACTGGAGACCGTGAGCCATCTTCATCTGCCGTGACGGGTTCGGGTAGTTTTGGACTGCCAGAGTCCTCAATGTCGTCAAAAATATTGGATGGAAGCAGGGTCTGCGCAGTAGGACTCAGCGAGCCGGCAACTGCCCTAAAGTCGGCTTCAAAGTGAGAAATACCGTCTGCATTCGGTGGCATATTCATGAAAAGGCCGTGGCCATAACTCATCGGGATCAATCCCGCACGCCCTTGAAAGTTGGGCTCGGCGTGAGCCAACGGAGGCGGCGATGACAATGAAGCGCCTCCCAGGCCACCACTAGACCCAGGAAAGGTCATATTTTTTGCGTTCTGTGCTGCCCCCGACAACGATTCAAAATCCAGTACCCCGCCAGCCGGCTGGCTGTAGAAATTGAGACCAGCCTGCTGATGTTGCTGCAAAACGGCCAACTGCTGCGTCAGAGCCCTGATCTGTTGTTCCAACAAGACGGCCTGCTTTGATTCCTCTACACATCGATCATGGAGCTCTCGGCGATGCGAATCCCACTCTTCCTTCAACCTCATATCCTCTTCCTTCCATTGATCATCGTTGGCCCCCGGGAGGCGTTCTCTTTCGGCCTTGAGCAGTTGTAGTTGTTTCCCTCTGTCCTTCAGATCGGCTTCTAGAGCAGTGCACTTTTCCTGAAGAAGCGCTGTGCTTTCATGAAGACCTCGGACGTCGTGATCTCGCTTCTCCGCCAATTCTTTCTTCTGCGCTTGGAAGCCTTGCCGCTCCCTTTTCATACGCTCTATCTCATTGTCGAGTCTGGCGATGCTTTCTCGAATCTTGGTCTCTTTGGATTGCTTATCCTTCAATAGTTGTTCCTTCTTCTGACGCTCCTTCTCTGTCGTTCGCATCATCTCCATGGTTGACCTTATTAACGCTTTGAGTTGCGTTGTCTGCTCCTCTTTTTCTTTCAAAACCTGTCTCTTTTGGTCCCTTTCCTTCTTCAGCTCTTCTTCTTGCTGCGCCGCGTCGGCTTGTTCCTTCGCAGTCATTTGCACTGTCATCTCGATCTCTTTCCGAGTATTCTCGAATTTTTGGTTTAGCTCTTGCAGGGACATTTCTGGTTCATTCGGGTCCAGAGTCTTCGTCTGTGCTTGATCTGCGCTTGCTACCGATGGAGAATGCCGTCGGTTCATCGTATTTCGCCGATGTCCGGGCGCGATGCTCAGTGCGTCTCTGGACGCACTAGCTACTCCGTCGAGCACGGGTGTAGCTTCGACCGCGGGCAACGAAGAGCCATTATCATTAGTGTCATCGGAGTCATCGTTGGTCTCCGCATGCGACTGGTCCGGGTCAACAAAGTTGGACGGTAGACGTGAGTTCCCTAGCAAAGGCCTGCCATCTTTGCCGAATGTCCTCAGCCGGATGACAGGGCTGCCGGATCTAAAGTTGTTATGGCCGACAGCTACGACCCTGATGTTATAAAAATGATTTGGCTTCAAGCCTGTAATTGTGATACCGGCCTCACTGCCCGTAGCTTCTCCCACTATCGCATCGCGGTTAGTATCGAAGGCCGCTAACATACATGGCCCTCACAGCAGGACGCGCTTACCTTGAACACCGTTCACTTGGATTAAATATTGTGGTGCAAGCCGCTGGGAATGAGGTCGAGCCCAAGCTAGCGTGGCAGCGTCCGATCGAATACCCGCAAGGCACACTTCGGGAGCTTGGGGAATATCTACACCGAGAATGTTGACAAGCTCGGACACAGGCTTCCAGAGGGTTTGGAACGCGCGGTGAAGAAGCCTGCGCGAACAGCGGAAGAACCGCGTTGTCAGCAATTAAGAAGTCTTTCTTTAAAAGGAACGATCTACCCTCTCCGATCCGACCGAGATATGCTAGGAAAAGGAATATGTGAATAAGAGCGTACTCACCAGACGACAGCTCCCAGAGTTAATATCATCTGGAAACGGGCAACGGGCGTAGCACTGACGACAGCATCGTGAGTAGTAAAATAGACGCGATGCATGACTGCGCGACCAAAATAATGAAGGAGAGCGGCGGCGAGAACGGCGTAGACAATCTTCCGGATACCAGCCAAGTGGCTACGCAGCGACCAGAGGCTGAGAAAAGCAAGGAAGAGCGTGGTCAAGGGCAAGAGGTCCCATGTCATTATTTCTCGGCCCTCCAAGCGCCGCTGAGAGAGGAGGGACAGCGACGAGCAAGGGAATGTGGTGTCAGAGAGCAAAGCCAGGCCGTAATGATCGTGAGGTGGCCGGTTGACAAAAGATGGGTGATGGAAAAATGGATGGAAAATGGCGTTCTGGAGAACTGCCGAACGCTGGCATTGCTGCAGTCTGGATCCGATGTACTTCCCTGTACTTCCCGGGCCGCGTTGCCAGACTCAGGCGGGCAACCCCACCAACTTGCGACTTGCCTGGACCCCACAATGGCGAGCCTGACTGCCAAATGGAGTCCATACATAGATGATCAGATCTATCAAGTTCCGATCCATGCTCAAAACCCGTACCCATCCTGCCTCCTGAAGGCTGACAAACACATCTCTGAAAGCTGAGTCCGCGCGACGGTGACATCTGAGTAATCTCCTGGCTTCACCGGAGAGAGAAGGAGCAAATCCCGCTTGGCTTCTGAGCTTGCGGAACCACATGATCTGCGAAGAAGCTGGACTCGAGATGTCGGGTCGGGTGTTGAGTTGCCCCCATCAATCAATGTTCAAGGCAGCTGCTCCCCTTGTAGGTAGGCCAGACAAGTAGGTAATGTACCTTTGCGCCTACCTAAACTTGAACTTATAGCAGTACCAATGTAGTGCTTCACGTAGTCATAGGTAAAGATTTATTCCTTGTTGTTCGCCTAGGACGCACTCATTCTTCGACTCTTCTATAATCGACACACTCATACGGCTGGGAAATAGCGAAGGTTTTGCCATATATATTACCGAGTAGACATGTAAGTCGTCAACGAACTTGTTCGCCACCATTCATCTCACGGCTGACGAGTCTCCGCACAGACGAGCATGGGCTGGCAGGATGTTCTTGAGCAAAGTCGGCATTACTCCGACCGGGCGGCATATAGCCACGCTCTTAATATCATCCATCATGCAATCCCTAAGCTATCCAGGACTGATCAACTGCGAGCGGGGGTCGAGATTGGTTCTGTTCTCGATGCGCAGGGACAAATACATCATGCCCTTGACCACCTGCATAGCTGTATCGGAAGACTTCCCAACGATCAGACTCTCGTAGAGACGTCATTGGGGATACACATGAAGATGAGAGCATGTCTTCTCCGGTCGTTAGTGACATCGTGCTTTAAAGCATCAGTCGAAGAAGCAAAGTTGCTGCGCCATCAGATGCCAAGCTCCTTTGTAATAGACGACCTTGACTTCAATAGGGTATGATCACTACATACACACGATATGCTGTACTTGTCTCAGTCTTGCTAACGAGCAATCTACATTTGCTCCAGATTGAAACAATCCTCATCTGTGTGAAGCTTCGGTTCCTTTCCAGCTAGTGCCACCAGCCTGAGAACCCAAGCGAACTTCGGGATGCAATATCTTGCCTGCAACCCATGTTTACCCAGCTCCACGAAGCGCATCGCTACAGAGACGCTGCAGTAGTCATTCGCTACTATAGTCAATGTCTTAACAGGATACCGCACACGAGAGGCCATGTCGAACTGACGCGCGGTTACTGGGTCTCTATGGCTCAAGTGCTGCTCTCGGCACCACAACTCCCCCCTCTTGTGAAAGCCGACGTTATGACGCAACTTGCCGACAAAGGCGATGAGGTGCTCAACGATGTAGAAATCATCAGACTGGAGGACGACGCCGTCGCAATTTACAAGCAAGAAGGACACACGGTCGGCGCCACGTTTATTCGGTGCCAGCGGATAATTCGCGAGGGCAAACGCGATCTAACTCTCTTTACCCCTGCTATCTTTGAGGAGATGAACAGACATTTTGCTACATACGAAGCCTTTCAGGCAATTCATGTGTCGCAGGCGACTGTTGCCAACCTCGTTAGTCCTTTCTCCAGAGGGTTGCGATGCAACGACGACATACATCGTTTTTGCATTACATGGATTAGCGAAAGAGTAACAAGGCTCTACGGAAATGCCTTTGCAGGCCTAGACGCACGAAAGCATGCCATAGACGTGTGGCTGAAATGGCCAGATGCTTCTTATCACGCCCTCTCACTCTGCACAACCTGGTACGCGGATCTCGAAGGGACAGACAATAGACTCCATCAGGGAATGGCAGCACATGGGGCATCGAAAGCTCATGCGCAGCTGAAAAACTGGACCTTGGCAGAGGAGTGGGCACAGAAAGCAGCTGCTACGTGGGCAGACGGCTTTCCCAATCTGAGGGGTGACGCAATTGACTCTGTAATTCGACTCAAGATCGGTAAGGGCGTCTGGGACCCGGATGCTCTAGAAGACATATTACGCTACGTTGAGAAAGAAACAATGGTTGATGAAAGGCACAACCAAATAGAGTCTGTGCTTCCAAGAATGCGCGCGATTGAACACATGTACAACTTGTTAAGAAGGCGCGTGCAGGCGCGCGAGCTTCCGTACGTGGGTACAAACGGGCGTTACGTTCAAGCGGTGACGAGACTGGGAGAATTGCGCGAAAAGATTGAGGTAGCAGTGAAGACAATTGAGGTCCGGCATGCCTTCTTGTTGCGGGAGAGGGCAATCAAGCTCGCCAAGGCCGTCGACAACCCGGCCTTGGTTGAATGGGAGTCATGCATGAACAGTTTCAACAAGGCGGCCAATCTATTTCAAGTTCATTTGATGCTCCTCGAAGCTGGCGAGACGCGACTTTGGCAAAGCGAAGCCTTGTTCAAGAAGTTTGAAATTGACCATAACATGAGCCTGCTGCTCCGATGCAATGACTTGGTCGAGATGGCGATTGATTTCTTTGCAAGGTCCGAATGTCTGGAATCCTTGACGCTGGCTCAGCAATGGAAAAGTACTTTTCTCTATTCTGCTTGGAGAAGAGGCAATAAGCCATGGCATGAAGTGCTCCTTGCTTTACAACATGTGGAAGGGGCTTGGGCCCGCGAAAGAAGCGACATGACCAAATTTGTGAGCCTCGCAGCCAAATCTCGCCCCCGAGGTTTAACGCCCTTTCAAGATTTACAGGCAATCTACCTGCGTGCCTTTTCCGTCTGCCTGCAAGACCAAAAACCAAAAAATCTGTGGGACTGGGTCCAGCGAGAGAAGGCGCGTAGTCTATGCGATCAACTGGGTGCTGAAAGCCCGCTATGTGCTGAAGTACGCGAGAGAAGTTTGTCGTCTGTCGGTAGAGAAGAATTGGAAGGAAGGCTGGACTCATGTTCGAAACAACTCGTTCTCGAAGCGCCTCCAGAGTCGCTTGGGAGACAGCTGCAAGTCACGCGTGACCTCCTGGCTCTTCACACTACTCTAAGCAATTTCATGGCCGTAGATGTGACAGCGCTTGCTAACATGTATTCTGCTTGTCAACTGGCCATTGACATGAAAAAAGAGTCCTCAGGCCGAGACACAGTCTTCGCAGATTGGGTGGAATATGACGGTGCTTTCTGGCTGGTGGTACTCGGGGACGATCACGAACATCCCAGCGTGACGAAGTGCGAAATCTCTGTAGAACAAGTGAAGTCGTGGAAGAAGAAGTGGCTTGATGCAGAGCCTGGCGAGCAGTCGACGCTGCAGAAGTGCGAGAGGCACGCCGAAGACGATGACAATTTCTGTCTACGTGCACTTGATGCGCTCGTCGCACCGCTACAGAAGCAGAGTAAGCCTGGCGATCTCCTGGTCTTGTTGCCCGCTGGCATCCTACACTCTATTCCGCTTCATGCGCTGTGGCTTCCGTCGCGGATGTTGCTTCTAGAGCGAAATCCAATCGTGTACAGCGACAGCCTCACGACATTCTGGCAATGCTGCAATCGAGCAAAGCGCACGGCAATGGCAGTTTGCCGGTTGCCAAGATGCGACCGTGACAGAGAGTGGGCGTTTACCGGGGTATACGAGAGGAAGCGCGGCCGAACGTTTGATGTCGATGAACAAACCGAGACATACTCGTTCATTTCCAGAACGGCCGAAGGTATCGATTCATCGTGGGCCACCGGGACCAGAGTGAGAAAGACGTGGGTACGCAACGCGCTGGAGCGATCGTCGCTCTTCCTCTTCATGGGCAAATTTGATGTCGAAGACACACATATCGAAAAACAGGGCCTCGAGCTCGGACGGGGGATGCTCAAGATGGGCAACGTGCTCAACATGACCCTTCAGGCACCACACGTTGTACTGGTGGAGTTGGACTCGGCCGAGCAAGGCAAAAGTTGCAACAAGGCGAGCGATGTGCCCCCCCCGGGCATCATGATGGCGAGAGCCTTTCTTTGGGGAGGAGCCGGATCGGTGGTGGCGAGCATGTGGCCGACCTCGCCGCAAGTAGGGCGTCAGTTTGTGAACGAGATGTACGGCGACATGGTCGAAGAACGCCGGCGATGTTGTTGTGAGCCGGCTGTCGTGGACCTGGCGGAGAAGATGAGGCATGCGGTGCTCGCTCTGAGGAGCCGCGTGGAGACGAGGCAGCCGTATCATTGGGCGGGCTTTGCGCTGCACGGGTGCTGGGCCATGCACACAGTTTGAGTGACGACGGCCGTCTCGATGGATGGCTTCATTTCTTTTCTTTTTTTCTTCTTCTTCTATGTACATACAAAGCTACATATGCTCCATGCTCTGTTTGAAGCGACGCGGCAGCCGTGGGCGGGCAGCATGGGGAGCAGGCAACATGGGGAGCAGCATACATAGCATCGTATCGGATGAATGAGCGATTTAGATGGGCGGGTTAGTCCATAGCCCACGCCAAAGAAGACGAAAACAAAAGTACAGTAACTTTACAATTTTAAGCAAGCGATGACGGATGACCGGATGGAGATGAACCAGACGACCCCCTTGGTGTCGTGAGCTTGATTGCAGGGTGGCGGCGCCGTTGCCCAATGCCAGCCGTGTTGTAACTTTTGTGTCGCGCGATAGGTACATGCGGATACATGCGGACACATGCGAATACATGCGGATACATGGGAGTGATGAGGTGGTTGACCGTTGGAGTGCGTTGCGGCCCGCAAGTCGCAGCGTCTGGACGGCGCCTAGGTACCTACCTAACGTATTCCAGGGGTACCGTTAGCCCCATGATGAAGTGGCTCCAAGGCCCTACTGAGTCCTGGAGTATTAGGCAAGCAGCAGGAAAATACGAGGAGCATCGCTTTCTTCATTGAACACATCCTTACTCTGTACATTACGACTATGTAATTATCTCATCCTGAATCATCCTGAACCATCCTGAAGCATTCCCATCGTCGTATCCCGTCCTTCCTGCAGCTGTCCGCCCAACCCCGAGTTCGCATTTACCTGGAATCCTCATCCGCTCCTGTCCCGTGCAACGAGGCGTCATCCACTTTGTCGTCATCGCTGCTCCTTCGCTCGCGGCTGCACCTCAGCTTCCAACCTCGATTTACGTCAACCTCATAGCCATCACGGACTGGGAGCAGCTTCATCCCGCTGCATGTGTGCGCACAACACGTTATTCAGCGCCTGATCAGGCCGTCGAAGCAGTATGCAGTACGTTCGGAACCTCAGCGACTCTGTCTCGACCGCATGGAACTCCATCAACCCCGCCACGCTGAGCGGTGCCATCGATGTCATCGTTGTCCAGCATGATGACGGCACTCTGGCCTGCTCGCCCTTCCACGTGCGCTTCGGCAAGTTTTCGCTGCTGCGGCCCTCGGAGAAGAAGGTCGAGTTCAAGGTCAACGGCGTAAAACAGGACTATTCCATGAAGCTGGGCGAAGGGGGCGAGGCCTTTTTCGTGTTCGAGACGACGGATAATGTGCCTGAGTCGCTTCAGACCTCTCCGCTTGTGTCGCCGGCGAGCAGTCCCGCGCTGGGTCCTGAGGAGGCACCCGCGGGACTTAGTGATCCGGATCCTCTGGACCTTGAGCACGATCTTGCCACTATGAGTGCTTCTCGGCCCGCGCCATCTGTGCTGCAGCCACAACATGACGAGAATGGTATGTCTTCCTTTTACTTTCCAGCACACCGATATTGGACATAGCATTCCTTCCGTCTCTTTCCTCCCCACGTGGTGGTTTCTGACAGAAGCGTGGTACAGGAATGATGACGCCGCTCTCCACGTCTCCAGAGGTGCCCAAGGCACGACCTTCTTCTGGCGACTGGTCGCATTCTTTGCCTCGACCTCGCACCGAGGACCTTTTGAGGGAGTCAGCGAGGTCGCTGGTGCGCGAAGACGGAGCAGAAGCCAAATCGAGACATGCCAATGGATCAGAACGATCGCACAGTCCTCCGCCCATGGGGATGGAACGGGCCAAGACCCTGGCCAAGGAGCTCTCGGCTGCGAATATACCCAGTCGCGTCACGGAAGCGGGAGACCTGATGCTGGACATGACGGGCTTCAAAAGCAGTGAAGACGATATGCTGCAAGCGGAAATTCTGGCCAGAAAGATTCTTTCGGAAGAGCTCGAGGGCAACTACGATATTGGCTCCCTCTTTGGCTTCGATGAGGAGGGCAACCTATGGATATACAGCAGCGAGGAGGCTAAGCGGACCGCCATGAACAAAACGATCGAGTCGTCGTTAAAGGCCCATCGCCACAACACGGCGGCAGATGCCATCTCCGACCCAGGCTACCAGAGCGATGGTAGCGACGTCGTCAACGGCCCTGTCGTATCCTCGCACCGACGGTCCGAATCCGATGCCGGCCCATCGGGCTTGCAGACCCCTCCCCGGACTCCCCTGGGCGCTGGATACGCTCGGAATCCTAACATCAACTACGCCAAAACGCTGCGCCTCACCAGCGATCAACTGAAGGCCTTAGAGCTTCGCCATGGAGAGAACTCGATGAGCTTTACAGTGAACAGGGCAACCTGCTCCGCCAACATGTTTCTGTGGAAGCACGAAACACCTGTTGTCATCTCGGATATTGATGGTACAATCACCAAATCAGACGCTCTGGGACACGTGCTCAACATGATTGGGCGTGACTGGACTCACACTGGCATTGCCAAGCTGTACAGTGACATTGCCCAAAACGGATACAACATCATGTATCTCACGAGTCGCTCTGTTGGCCAAGCCGACACAACCAGGGCGTATGTCAACGGCGTTGTCCAAGGAGGCTGCAGGTTGCCACACGGCCCGACAATATTATCTCCTGATCGCACCATGGCTGCGCTGCGTCGAGAAGTCTACCTGCGCCAACCACACGTGTTCAAGATGGCGACTTTGCGAGACATCAGCAGCCTCTACGGTCCAGATCACAGCCCCTTTTATGCCGGCTTTGGCAACCGTCTGACGGACCAGATATCGTATCGCACGGTAGACGTGCCGAGAACGAGAATCTTCACCATCAATTCAAATTCGGAGGTGTCGCTGGACTTGCTGAGTCTCAACAAGCTCAAGATGAGTTACGTCAACATTAACGAGGTCGTCGACCACTACTTTCCCCCTGTAGCCACACTGGTCAAGGGAGGTGGAGAAGATTACACCGACTTCAAGTACTGGCGCGATGAGCCCCTCGAGCTCGATGAATTCTCGGCAAGCGATAGCGATGAGCCTGATGATCCAGCCGATAATGAGAGCGCATATACAGACGACGACGAGGAAGAAGAAGAAGAAGAAGAAGAGGAAGAGATCGGGGATGGCTTAGTCGACAGTTATATATCGCATGAATCCATCGACGACGACAAAATTGACGCCGAAGAAGGGGAATTCCTTGATGAAGACGACGAAGACGAATACCTAGACGAGGAGGAAGAAGAGTACCTGGACGAAGACAACGAAGAAGCCCAAGGTGAAGATGGTGGGGAAGAACCGGTGGCAGAGGGTGGAGATGTCACGCTTGTTGAGCGCCTCGCGAAGGTGAATCTCTCAGATAAGACCCTGGAAGAAGATGTGGGCGCGGAATTAATAACAGGGGTTGGTAACTTATCTCACGAGAAGAAAGGTTGAAGAATGGGGAAGAAGCCATTGTGTACATGAGGAAGATGAAGCTAAATCAGGGTATAGGTGAGCGGGAACCGCGTTGCGAGTACTCCAGAAGGGGATTCGGCGGAGAACCTGTAATGCGATGTGGCCGTCGGCCCGAGGGGCGTTTTCTCGGCTTGTAACGGAGACAGACGAGGGTGGTGGGTGGGTAGTGGGAGAGGAGAGAGGCTCTAGGGGGCTTTGATTGAAGACCAAGGTGTCAAATTCTCGACGCTGGAGCAGGTCCGAAATATACAGATTCCGTGTGTTGGGTCTGGGCGGAACCGCAAACGCAAAGCAGGATGAAACATACTGGCTAGCATCGCACAGAGAGAAAGGAGAACAGGTTTGCACTGGGTATGTATTTGTGGATTATGTCTGTTTCTACGGGACTGACTTACGTGGCGGTATGGTAAGGGCTTTATGTAATAGACTCAGGGACATGGCGAACCGATAGTGTTAGAAACAAGATAGCATGGCGGGCGTTGATGAGAAGTATATATTGAACAGCATGGCGAGACGGTAGCGTTAGAAGAATAAATACAGGCATGGCGGAGCGTTATTATAAGCTTAAGACTCATGAATGGCATGGAGAGGGGTTGATGGGAAGTAAAATATCAAATGACATAGCAAGAGCTTGGCAAGAAGTACAATTTCAAACAAGTCAACGATCTGGCGGACAATAGTGATAAAGAAGGAGTAAAATAACGGCATAGTGAGACGCTTGTGGTAAAAGGACTAGAATTTGTTCACCCATCCCTCCCATGCACGTTTTCATTTCTTTTCATACAATATGCAATATACAAAATCTTGTTCGTCCAAGTGCCCAGCATCAACACTGCCTATGTACATTTCATTTCATTGTATTCCCTGCACCCTTACCTCCTTACTTACTTAGTTACTTACTTACTGCCAAGGTGCTTGAGCCGAATCTCCACAGCCCGTCTGTGAGCCTCCAACTCCTCCACCTTGGCGAGCTGCATGACCGCAGAGCCTACATTGGTGAGGCCCTGAGGTGTGAGATTCGAGCAGGTAATGTGCTTCATGAACGAGGCTAAGTTGACGCCCGAGTATTGCTTGGCGAACCCGTAGGTAGCTGTGAATTTGAAAGGCAATGTCAGCATACATGTCCCTTTTTTAACTTGACAACTCTTCTTGTTTCTCTTCTCTTCCTTTCTTTTCTTCCTCTTGAATTTCCCAGGAGCACAAAAGATAGATAGGAGGGAAACGTACGAAGGGAATGGTTCACTCCGGCAGAGTAATCGCCTACACTCTCAGGAGTCCACTGGCCGATAAAGACGCTCCCAGCATTCATAACCTGGTCCACCGTCTTGGCCGCATCATTGATCTGCAGAATGAGATGCTCCGGCGCATACTCATTGCTGATCCGCATCGCCTCCTCCATGGTCTCGACACAGATAGTCACAGAGTGGGCGATGGCGCCGCGCACAATATCCACACGTGGCAGAGTCATGGCCTGCGCGTGGATCTCATCGTCAATAGCCGCGAGCTGTTCGTCGCTGAGACCGACAGTAATGAGAATAACCTGGCTGTCAACGCCGTGCTCGGCCTGCGATAGCAGATCTGACGCTACAAACGCGGGGATGGCGTCCTTGTCAGCCACGACGAGGACTTCCGAGGGTCCGGCTGGCATGTCGATGCTTACACCGGCGTTGGTGTCGTTGCTGACGTGCATTTTTGCGGCCGTGACAAACTGGTTGCCTGGTCCGAGGATCTTGTCGACTTTGCTGACCGATTCGGTGCCGTAGGCCATGGCCGCGACGGCTTGGGCACCACCCGCGAGTACAATGCTCTCGGCGCCGACTTTGTGTGCGACATAGACTATTTCGGGCGTGATGCTGCCGTCGCACCGTGGCGGCGAGGCGAGCACCAGCTTTTGGCAGCCGGCAACCATGGCTGGCACACCAAGCATCATAGCCGTGCTGGGGAGGACTGCGGTACCGCCGGGGATGTACAGGCCGACGCGTTCGATTGGTCTCGTGAAGCGGCCGCAGATGACGCCGGGCATGGTCTCAACCTCGAGAGGTTTGTCTTCGCGCTGCGCCGCGTGGAACTTCTTGATGTTTTCGAACGAGGTGTTAATCGCCTTGATGGTCTCCTCGTCCAGCTGCATGAGCTCCTTGGGGAACGGCGCCTTGATGACGGGCGAGGTCAGCGAGGTGGCCTTTTCGAACTTGTGCGTGTAGGAAAGCAGGGCCTTGTCTCCATTCTTGCGAACGTCGTCAATGATGGGGGTGACGATTTTGAGAATGGCCTCGGGCGACTTCTGGGATGGTCGCTGAAGAGCCTTGAGGAGCGCATCGTGGGAGACCTTGGTGGCGTCGATTCGCTGCATAGTGATGCGCGCATCAACAGGCTTCGCAGGTGGTGTGGCTGCTGAAGCTGCCTCGTCAGCGGCCGATCCCTTGCTGATGCCCTCTTTCTCGGCCCATTTTCCTTTGGCATTACCCGGTCGCCTCGATACCTTGAGGCTCTTCGCATCCAGATTGGCCTCGATATCAGCCAAAGAAGCGCCCGCGCTGATGGCTTTGGTCAGAGCAAAGTATATCAAGTCGGCGGCTTCAAAGGCAACTTCCTGAGGCGTCTTGGCGTCGCACAGCTCTTCCGCCTCCTCCATGATCTTGGCTCGCAAGAGCTTTTCGTCGGAGAATAACCTGGCGGTATACGAGCCCTCGGGGGCAGACTGCTTCCTCGACAACAGGGTCTGCTCTAGAGCAAGGATTCCATTCGAGTTGCCAAAACATCCAAACTGCTGCAGGTGGCAGAAACGGCCCTTTTGCTTCACAATGAACTTCAACGTATCATTGTCACAGTCAAGAGCCACCCGTACCAGTTGCTGGGTGTCTCCCGACGTAGCTCCCTTGATCCATAACCCTCGCTTGCGGCTTTGATAGACCCCCGTTTGTGTCTTGAGGGCCTCGAGAATGCTCTCATTGCTGGTGTAGGCAAGGCCAAGCGCGACGCCGGCCTCGTCAGTCACAACGGTGGGGATGAGGCCGTCGGCGCGATCTGACTTCCAGTAGCTCGCAATGACTTCGGACAGCAACAGCTTATCCGAAGCGGACTTGTCGGTGGTGAGCCCCGTCGATGGCAAGATGGGAATCGCGTGGGCCTGCTTGGCGACCTCGATGAACTTCTCGATGGACGTGCCGTCCACAGGACGCAGGTAGAGATTCTTGGGCTTGCTTGCTTGAGCAGCCTCGATGAATTTTAGCGACTCGGGAGCCGATAGATCAAAGTTATCAATCAACAGGCCGTGCTCTGACGCGGCAGAAAGGTCGGGCTTCGAGGCAACAGGGAGCACTCTATCGCCAAACTCGGTATATCGAGATAGTGCTTCGGGCCTGACAAAGACCTTGCGCGCGCCGCGGTCGAGCAGAGCCACCACGTCATCCTGAGACTCGAGCGCAGTGGCATCCACGTGAGCGTGAAATTCGTAGTTGTGACGGGCGAAGAAGCGAGCGAGCTTCTCCCGAACCTGGGGCGTGGCCTGCAAGAAGGGATTGCCCAATAGTGACACTTCCTCGCGCGTCAGACCGTCGAGGTTGGCCAGGCCCGGCGGCACGGCGACGCTAATGAGGAACGGCAAAGGCAATTCGGTTTCCATGGTGGGATCAGAGAAAATTGCCTCGAAGCAATCAGAACAGCATCCAGACGTGAAGTTCCTCTGTCGCTGAAAAAGAGGTCTTGATTCTTCAACGTTCACAGAAGTGAGTCAGCCCCGAACAATTCCTTGTGGTGGGGCAGCGGGATGGCGCTCGCGGCTCTGTACAGTGTACGGAGTACAGCCGTACATTGGTCAATCGGAGTCAATCGGAGCCAATCGGAGCCGGACTGGACCACTCGTCACCACACTCACGCTCCGCGTTCCTCGCCGCGCCGGGCGAGATCCTAAAGCGTAAGGCGGTGACACAGGGCAAAAAGCTAACTGAACTGAGGTCACGAACCTTCAAGTGATATGCTTGCCTACTCCGTAGACATCTCAGATATCATTAGCAATACCATCATTTTTCTACCCACAATCACACGCTATCAGTTTACGTCAATCTCTGACAGCCTGACAGTGACAGCCGGCAAAGGCGACGAGCAAGCGGCTCCACTCTCCATCACCCACCGTAGTCGTACATACCGTACCAAGTTGCCTGCCTTCCCCGGCCTCACACGATCTTGCGCCTCCTCGCGCCCCAAGTCTCCAAATCATCGAGACGCCATCCATCACATCGCAGTATGGCGTCCATCGAATCACAAACAAACGGCGTCGCGGCCCCGACAAACCCTTCACAGGGCACACCCGTGCCAAACGGCCAGCCAGCTCCCCCAGGAGCGCAAGTCCCCCCCGGCGCAACAACACCAGTACAACAGCCCTCGCGCACCGCCGACCCTCGACCTCGCGATTCGCGCCTCGTCGAGCTTCTTCTCACCTCCCAAGGTGTCACATCCTACGAGCAACGCGTCCCCCTGCTCCTCCTCGATTTCGCGTACAGGCATACCTCGTCCATCCTCAACGACGCGCTCCACCTCTCCGGCGACCCTTACGTCGCGCAAGCCGGTGCTAAACCATCCGCCACCTCAGGAGCCACAGCTCTGGCCGCAGGCGATGCTCCCATCACCGCTAACGGCGTGAAGCTGGCCATTGCCGCCCGCTTGGGATACCAGTTCAGGGGGGGAAGCAGCGGAGGTGGCATCAGCAAGGACTACATGCAGGAACTGGCCAGAGAAAGAAATAAGGTCGCTCTGCCGAGGATCGTGCCCAACGAGTGGGGTGTTCGACTGCCGAGTGAGCGCTTCGTGCTTAGTGGAACGAGCTGGGGACTCAAGGATATGTGGGACGAGACGGGTGGTGATGACGACGACGATGAGGACGAGGACATGATAGATGGGGTGATAGGGGGGGATGCCATGGAGAACATCGAGGGTACTGAGCCGGAGGATGTGGGTGGTGAGGGTGTCGAGGGTGGCACGGTGGAGGATGTATTTGGTGATGATGCGGATCAAGAAATGGCGGAGTAGGAGACGCGTCATTTCGTTGTAGTCATGGAGCACGGTACTCGGCATCTGCCTCCATTACGATAAGTCGGTTGGGGCTTGCCGCTTGCGTTGGCGTTTTGGGCGTTTGGGAAGAGGATACGGAAGAATCTGTATACCTATCGCATCAATTCCTGATGTTGAGACTCATATTCATATTATGGGCAGTAGCTTTGATTACTTACTGTATGCGCTATGGTGCAGCTCTGTGACTGGCGTTTCGTATTCGTTGCTATTGTGCCATGTCATTGCTGTGTTTGCCATCTCCGTTTCACAGATGCCATTGAAAACGAAGTTCACACCATAGAGAACCAATTTATGTCCCAAGGCCGCTGATAAATAATCGGCAAGGTCTTTTTAAAATGGGCCTTGGTGTAATACCACAATTGCTCGTAAGGATAGTGTAGATATGCGATTCATTTTATCGAGACAGAAGCACAATACCATTTCTAATCAACATCACCTATCACTCGCGCTTATTCGGGAGAAGGAAAAAAAAATTATTCTTGACGCGACAAAGAAAACAAAGATTTTGAAAATTGGGAAACCCAACTCAGCCCGCCCCCCTCTCCCAAACTCTGACTATTGTATGAATCAGGAGAGAACCTTATGTTACACTAGGCCTTACTTTATAAAAATGGCATCTCATACACTCTATATCGGATTGCACGCTTTGCCCGCCTCTGCTAACTCCGCCGATGCACAGCTATACTTAGAACTTGGGCTTCATGGTGTTTCTCAATCTCTGGTAGTCGAACAAGGCATCAATGTTACCGACACCGCTGATAGCGATGTCCTTGTCCCACAGCTTGCGATTGGCAAAGTCCATGACATCAGTATCGGTGATGGCATCAATCTTGCGCTCGATCTCGGCAGGCCCCATCCGCATGCCAGTAGTGACGAGTTGACGGCCAATATCCTCAGCGACAGCGGTGGTGCCATCGAGAGACAGGAGAATGGAAGCCTTGAGTTGAGCCTTGGCGCGCTCGACCTCAGCCTTGCCAACATCAGTGCAGAGACGCATCCACTCCCGAATGGAGAAGTGAACGAGGTCGTCGAGAGTAGTATATTTGTTGGTGCTCAAGTAGATGCCCCATAGACTGCAGCAAGGGAACATGGTCAGTTCATTTTGCATCCACCATTGGTAGACAGGACTGTAAAAAGGGCTCGACGTGACTTACCCGGTATCACTGTAGCTGGTTGAGAAACTCATGAAGCTGTTAGCCAGCTCGTGGCGATGAACTATGCCGCTCAGTTTGCTGCCCTGGTGAGGAGCGTTGCCCATGGCCTTGTCGTAGTTGCCGACAATGGCCTGGGTGACGAGAGCAGTGAAGTAGTCCTCAGAGCTCCAGCTGACACCCTCGACGGCGAGGGCGACGTGCGCAGCACCCATGGTGTCATCGCGAACACGAACATCAGATCCAATGAAGTCAACGGCCTTCTTGGAAAGCAGATAAGCCTGGTTCGTGGGCCCATTGCTGGGAAGACCAGAGAAGTGCTTCTCGGCCAGCTCAACAAGCTGCTCATGAGGAATGCCGCCGGCTCCGACAAGGACCATGCGGTCCGCGGTATAGTTGTCCTTGATGTAGTTGGTAAGCTCGGTTCGGGTGATGTCGCGGATGTTCTCGCGAGGGCCCAAGATGGTACGGCCCAAGGGTTGCCCCTGGAAGGCAGTAGCGTGCAGATGGTCGAATACAACCTCCTCAACCTGCTTCTCAACCTCCTCGGATTCGCGCAGGATGACGTCGCGCTCACGCTCAATGGCCGACTCCTCGAGTTTGGAGTTTTGCAGGATGTCGGACAGGATGTCGACGCACTGAGGAACATCGGAGTTGAAGGCCTTGGCGAAGTAAACGGTATTCTCGCGCTATGAAATTGTCTTAGCCTTCATTGACCCCATTGCCCTCTCAAATGGGCCTGAGTGCCAAAGAGGGGTTGATATTCATGCTCACCGAAGTATAGGCATTCAGGTGGCCACCCATGTTCTCAATCTCGAGTTCGAGTTGCTGCTGCGATCGCCTGGCGGTACCCTAGTACGTTGTGTCAGCGATAGGGAGGGGAGCGCCAATAGCAAGGTGCGTGAGCGACAATGATTGCCCTACCTTGAAGGCCAGATGCTCGAGGAAGTGCGCGGTGCCGTTGTTCTCGTTAGTCTCGGAACGGGATCCCGCGTCGATCCAAACGCCAACGGTAGAGGTTTGGGCCCATGGCGAATGCTCAGTGGCGACCTAGAGTCCTTCAAATTAGATCCATGCCACACAATGGTACATGTCGAAGCCCGTTGAGCCAGGACGGGGGATAGTACGCACGGTCAAGCCGTTCTTGAGGGTTGTGGTCTGAGTTTTGCCGACGCTGGAGGGAGTCGCGAGGCCTCGGCGAAGGGAGCCAGCAGCCGACAGACCAGCACGGCTTCGCAGGCCCTGCGAGAGGTTCAAAGCTAGTCTGCGAGACGCCATGGCGAGTGGTTTGCGTGGCTGGCTCGAAGATGAAGTGAGTAGTTTGTCGAAATCTTTCTATCTCGGTCGGCTAGAAGCTTTCGTGAGGTAATTTGTGGCCTGAATCACCAGGCGACTTTTTTTGGGCAATTCCGACCGACTCCGAGGCTTGCCCGTCCAGCCAATCAGAAAGCGTAATTAGCAATCTGACGCAGGCAATCTTCCCCCCAATTGCTCACCGTTCCTTCTTTCTGCCTCGCGGCCTCGTCACTCGTATGTCACTTTGAGGATTGTCGCTGGAGTTTCATCCAGTTTTCTGCTTGATCTGAATACCAGACTGGCATCTTCAATGCGTGCCGAAATTGCCATAACATCTGTTGCATGATGGCTGATATCTGCAATAGTTTACTCCGGTCCCGCAAGTCTGTCATTCCACGTGCACCCTCACGAGTCACCAGATAACACAACATGTCTGAAGTCCATCGCTCGTGGCGCCAATCATGCATATCAGTCCAGACTCCGGAGTGCCTACGTCCCTTTGACGACTTCTTGTCTCATAATGCGCCTGCGCGTTCGTTGTCTGTAACAACCTGCTGCTAACAGGACATCTTGCACGCCAAGAGTCTGATCTAAGTCCTCTCTCTTCCAGTCAACCGTCTCGCGGGTCTCGAACAAAGATGAAGGCCGATGAAGAACACGATCCATGGGAAGTATCTTTGTGGATGTCTGTAGATGAGGAGGAGTGGCATGAAGTCATCCTCGCCAGATATGAGGACGATTTGAAACCTCAAATGCTACAAAAACAATTCGCTAGCAAATTTCTTTTATTCTCGGGTCGAATCTGCCTCACAAAAGGTGCAAAATTTACCATCAAATTCCGGTCGTCAAGTGAGCAGGCATGGAGATGGGCTCATGATGAAGGCCTGGATGATGGAAGCATATTGTTGAACTTGCCTGGCTTCACCTCGGACAGACTACAGGTTCCCGATCTAAACATCCAATGGAAGGTAACATCAAAAATCAGTCAGTCTCCAGGCACCCGCCTGTGGGCACTGCAGTGCCCTATCAAAGGCTCAACTGGAAACGATTCTTCCGTCCGCAATGTAGATGTCGGCACGCCGTGGGGATCATTCCTGAGGTAGGCTGTGCTCTTAAATTCTCTTCTACGCTTCCGTATATCTGCACAGATTCATCAGCTGGTTTCATCGCTTCGCGCGGACCGTGCCAAAACAGAGCAGCCGCTGATTCCGTCACAGATGGTTCGCCCTGGTGCGCCACCAGCCTGCATGGTTGGGTCCTCGGCAGGGAGCATCTCGCTTCGTTATAGATCAAGATGCTATTCTGTGTTGTTTTCTCAGTCATGAAGGCCACACAATGGCAATGCTCGCTGTTAGTGGTACTGGCAATATGTCAGTCACGTTCAGTAGCAATGACAAGAATACCGTCTGTGTCCATGTACGATTGCGATGTTCATTTCAATCCAGGTAATGAAGGACTGACAGTTGTAGGTAGGCCCGAAATGATTCTTCGTCTGCAGGGACTGTCACTATTCTGGTGTCTGAGGGCCCTAAATTTGACAACACGGTTGCTTCTGTCATGTACGAGGCGAGAAAACTCTTGTTGCCACACACTGTCTTGAACGTTGATCCTGATACTTGCGATGGGTTGCGCACTCGAACTGGAGCTCGATGGGAAGCTGAGTGGTATGACGGCTTAGGATTCTGTAAGCCTTCGTTGTGCCGTAACACTGCTCTGTGACCTGTCGAGTCGACCTAACACAAGGCCAGGCACTTGGAACTCCTTGGGTGAGCAGCTCTCTGAGAAAAAGTTGCTCGAGGCGATGAGAACGCTGGCTCAACACAAGCTTCATATTACAAACCTCATCATTGATGACAACTGGCAGTCTCTTGATCGCGTGGGAAACGACCACAACCAAGCACAGTATCGATGGCTTGAGTTTGAAGCAGATCGAGTTGCGTTTCCGAGCGGCCTCAAAAGTCTAGTCAAGAATATTCGAGCCTTGCATCCAGGCATTCGATATGTCCTGGTTTGGCACGCTTTGCTGGGATACTGGGGTGGCATTTCTCCCAACGGCGCCATCGCTGCGAGATTCGAAACGTTCATTGTAGCACAAAGAAAGAAGGGCGAGCCAGCTCTTACTCTTGTTGCTCGAAAAGATGTAGCGCGATTCTATGACGAGTTTTACGCTTTTCTCGTGGAGTCGGGTATCGATGGTGTAAAGACTGATGCCCAAGTTATGCTTGACTTCCTCGCAGCTGCACCTGATCGTCGAGAGTTGATCTCGACCTATCTAGACGAATGGCAGAAAGCATCCCAGAAGCACTTCGGCGACAAGACGATCTCATGCATGTCGCAATTTCCACAGGCGCTTTTCCACTCCCAACCAACCGTGTCCCATCAGAAGAGAGTAGCCCGAAACTCGGACGATTACTTTCCCAATGAACCGAAATCGCACGCGTGGCATATCTGGGCCAATGCTCACAACGCTATATTTATGCGGTATCTCGATGTGGTTCCCGACTGGGATATGTTTCCGTCGACACACGATCACTCTGAGTTCCACGCCGCGGCTCGCTGCGTAAGTGGTGGCCCGATCTACATCACTGATGTTCTAGGAGAGCACGATCTGGCCCTTGTCAAGCAAATGACGGCCCTGACACCCTCCGGTCGAACCATCATCCTCAGACCCAGCTATCTGGGAAGTTCCATTCATCACTATGAGGACCTCGGCAGTGGCCTGTTGTTGAAAATAGGTAGCTATCATGGTAAGCTGTCGTTGCCTGCCTTTAGCATTACGGATCATCTTTCCGTTGTCTGATGTCAACCTTGTAGGCGCTTCTCAAGCCGGCACAGGAATTCTTGGAGTATTCAACGTGTCTACAAGACGCCTGAATGAACTCTTACCACTGGCGTGCTTCCCTGGGGTACTATCATCTATCGACTACGTCGTTCAAGCTCACACCACCGGCAAGGTCTCGGATCCGGTTAAAACAGAGACATCAGCCTCATTGACTGTTGTCTCGCTTGATGTGCAACAATACGAGATTCTCTGTGCTTTTCCTGTCACCCCATTCGAAGGCAGAAAATACGTCAATGGACATGCAGGCTTTGTTGGCTTGACGGCCAAAATGACCGGCTGTGCTGCTCTCACTGCCGTCACGATCTCCCAATCAAGAACTGGTCGAGTGGATATGGTCTGTAGTCTCAGAGCACTGGGAATCTTAGGTACGTGGCTCTCCGCCGTTGTAACGGAGAGGAACCTTAGCTGACGGCGACAACTAGGCGTCTTCATTTCGACCCTCCCACGCATGAATATCGGGGATGACTTCATGGTCACAGTCAAAGATGTCCCTGTGCCTTTGGAGACTGTGAGGAGGAGTGAGACTGATCCTCGCGTGCTGGAAATTGACGTTGAGCGAGCCTGGAACCTGATGAACTTGGCCATATGCAGTCTGCAGCAGGACGAAGTGGGTGTCAAGTGCTCAGTCACTGTGTAGGGCCGGTATAGTGGACGTGTGAGTGCTGAGTATAGCATCGAGGAGACTTGCTTGGCGTAGTAATGATAGCGTCAAGTAGCTTGCAAAGCACCAATGCGAACCAGGGTGCCGTTTGCGTCATTGAACAGTCAGTTCACTGAGCCTTTCATGACGAAAAAAAGCCTGGTCAGACTAACTTGAACGGTTCTTTCTAATTATCCTTTTCTCGTCTCCCCTTTATCTCTGATGGAGCCTGGAACTCATCTCATCCCGAAGGCTGTGGCTTTTCCCCAAAATGACACTCAACTTCTGCACGTCGCTGTTGTGCATTGTTCAAATTTCTCATGTCAGCAAGAACAAGATTGGTCAAAATCACTAAGGCTTGATATCAACACCATGGGTTGTTCTTCCAAGAAACCACGGGTCAAAGACGCCTTTACGCAGACCTTCTTCGGGATTTACCTGTGATAGAGTTACTTACAAGGCCTGTAAGGAGTGCACAGATCTCGACCTTGCTCGTCAAAAGGCGCACCTCGGAGCTTGCGAATCTAATCACGATATACACATTGGAATGCAATGTTTTGCGTCGCCAGAAGGGGTAGGTATGTACCTACCTCATATCTTAGGTAGGTACAGCCCCTTGGCAAAAAGGCCTTACATTCATACGCCAAAAAGTGACTGAGAATGTGAGTTTCTTTTACACCCCCACTGTAGATACTGGTCATTGGGGCAGCATCCCTCACTACGCTTGTACGCGTGCGCGTTGTGAGTCGGGGGTCGTGAGTCGTGAGTCGTGACGAGCACGCGATCCCGACGAAGACTTCTGCATCTTGTCCCTTGTTCATTCCCTCGATCTTCTTCCTTTATCTTCCAAGACAGGACGAAAAGGAATCACATAGCACACACGAAGACATCACAAAAGACGAATAGCTTCATCTTTGCCTCGTGTTCTGACATCGTCCCTTAAAACTTGCTTACCTGTCAAACCAATATAAAAGCTATGTTTGACGCTGCCCCGGTTGCCTTCGAGCAACGATTCCCAAGCGAAGTTCGAACCCAGAGTACGAATTCAAAACAGAAAAAGCCCAAGGTGGGCGCTCTAAAGGCTCCAAAGCCTGAAGTCAACCCAGACCTCATCGCTACATGGATGATTATTTGCGGAGGTCATCCCTTGGACCTCTGGGAGCAGCACGATATGGTGAACTTTACAAACGCTCTGGTTCCGGAATAGAAGCCTCCTAGTCGTAAAAAGATTCTTGAGCAGACACTGAAGGAGTGCTTCGAAAGTGTCGAAGCTCAAGTGCTTGAACCTATCAAGCACACAGAGTACATGCCCATACACCTGGCTGCTTGGGCCCTTGACTCGGACAAGGCGCGCGATAACCCGCAGCTCTTGCATCCAGCGCATGAGGACCTGGTGATAGAGTTCCTTCAGGCAGTGGTCAGACCTCAATCTGCGCGAAACCGTATCGTTTCACAGTTCTTGCACTATCGGTCGCGGAAGGGGTTCTTCAGCACCTCATCTCTGGGATGGGAGATGCCTGGTAATCGTTTTTGTCTGTATTACAGCACAAGGGCCCCAGAACGATATCCTATGCATTCCTTGCAAATTAAAAGTTATTTGGACGTTATTTATAGTCATGTACTACATGTTACGCAAAACGTTAGCTGTCAGACAGCATTGTAACGCGACGCGTCGACTGCGCCGCGATTTTTCGTGCGAGTTAAGTTACATAGCAACAGCCTCAATCAACTTTTAAGGCTCACGAACTCTGCACGGACCAACCGTCAGCCGTCGCATCGCAACCAGTCAAGAGTCTCAGAGAGTCAGAGGACCCCGCAGAATGCCCCGCTCCAGAAAAAACTGCTGATGTATAAGAAAAAAAATCTGGGCGAAGGGCTGCCGGTCGTTTCTCTTTGGCTTTCTTCTTTCCTACGGGAAGAAGCGCCGCATCAACCTCGACAAGCCGATCGTCAGTCCTTCGCCAGTTCTTGATCGATTCGATTCTTTGCATTCATTCTTGCCCCCAGTCTTTCGTGAATTTATTCTCGCAATGGCTGCTTTCAAAGGCTTCGGCGCCAGCGAGCTGCTCGACCATACCAAGGCCCTGGACGTCCTGAACGAGTACAAGACTCGTGATGGTCTCGATCTCCATGAGCTTATGGACACGACCAAGCATGGCGGTCTCACCTACAATGACTTCCTTCTGATGCCTGGCTACATTGGCTTCCCGGCCTCGGAGGTGACTCTTGACTCCGCCATCACCAAGCGCATTTCGTTGAAGACACCATTTGTTTCGTCTCCCATGGACACCGTCACGGAACACGAGATGGCGATTCACATGGCTCTCCAGGGTGGTCTGGGAGTTATTCATCACAACTGCTCCCCCGAGACTCAGGCGGACATGGTGCGCAAGGTGAAGCGGTATGAAAACGGCTTCATCCTTGACCCAGTCGTGATTGCCCGCAATACCACAGTCGGCGAGGCCAAGGCTCTTAAGGAGAAATGGGGTTTCGGTGGCTTCCCAGTTACTGGTAAGTTTGCTGTCTTTGTCATCTCAGTCGAGCTCTTGGCAACACAATATGGCCCCAAGCATCTACATGATTATCACCCAAATTTTATAACTTTCGTTCCACCGTAAAGACTACATGTCATGGGGAGAGAAATTACAATGATTACATGCAATTCTATATCCATTGTTATCATCCGAACTTTTTGTTTGAGAACATGGGCGCTAATAGCATTTGTGTCAATAGAGGACGGCAAGCTAGGCTCAAAGCTGCTGGGAATTGTTACCAACCGAGACCTCCAGTTCGAGGACGATGCTGCCGTTTCCGTTGCCGACGTCATGGTAACTGAGCTCGTTACGGCCCCCAACGGCGTGACCCTCATTGAGGCCAACAAGATCCTGGCCCAGTCCAAGAAGGGCAAGCTTCCCATCGTGGACAAGAACTTCAACCTTGTCTCGATGATTTCTCGGTCCGACTTGACCAAGAACCAGCATTTCCCACTAGCGTCCAAACTTCCCGACAGCAAGCAGTTGATTTGCGCAGCTGCCATTGGCACTCGTCCTGAAGACAAGATTCGCTTGGCAAAGCTTGTTGAGGCTGGGCTTGACATGGTCATCTTGGACAGCTCTCAGGGTAACAGCATGTACCAGATTGAAATGATCAAGTGGATCAAGGCCGAATTCCCTGGCCTCGATGTCATTGGTGGCAATGTCGTGACCCGTGAGCAGGCGGCCTCTCTTATTGCTGCTGGAGTTGACGGTCTCCGAATCGGTATGGGCAGTGGCTCTGCTTGTATCACCCAGGAGGTCATGGCTGTTGGTCGACCCCAAGCTGCTTCCGTGTACTCGGTGAGCAACTTTGCCGCTCGCTTCGGTGTGCCTTGTATCGCCGATGGCGGTGTGCAGAATGTTGGCCACATTGTCAAGGGTCTTGCGCTGGGCGCCTCCACAGTTATGATGGGAGGTCTCTTGGCTGGTACAACCGAGTCTCCTGGTACTTCTTTTGTCTCTCGCGAGGGCAAGCTGGTCAAGGCCTACCGTGGCATGGGCAGCATCGACGCCATGCAGGACAAGAAGGCGGGTGGTGGCGGCAAGGATAGCCAAAAGAGCAACGCTGGTACCGCTCGGTACTTCTCCGAGGGCGATAGCGTACTCGTCGCGCAGGGCGTATCGGGCTCCGTGGCTCACCGAGGGTGAGTGACTCCTTTCCAGTCTTGATGCATAAATTCGAACCAGTTGTACTTGCTAACCGTGTCTACAACAGTTCCATCAACAAGTTTGTACCTTATTTGGCCGCTGGTCTCAAACACTCCATGCAGGACTGTGGTATGAAGAGCTTGGCTGAGCTGCATCAGGGCGCTGGTAGCGGTGTTGTTCGCTTTGAGCTCCGTACCGCCAGTGCTCAACTTGAGGGCAACGTCAACATGGAGTCTTTTGAGAAGAAGCTTTACGCTTAGGCTGGCAGGCAATATCGGGAGATTTGGAGGCTTTTCAAAAGGTTTATGTATTAGAATGGGACAGTGTGGATGGAACATTTCAAAACGTCTTTTTTTTTTTGGGAGCTAGCATGAAGCCTCATTGGGCTCGAGGTGTGGATTTTGGAGTTTCGGCCTCTATTTATTGAGTGGCATTGAACTCGACAGGCGGCTAATGGACTGGCTCCCCTGTCGAAGATGATACATGAGAGCAGCTCAGCGGTCTCAGCGTTGAATAATGATAATGGTTCCCCTTTTGTCGAGAAGCAAAAACGGAGGTACCGTGTGCGCGTGTGTGACGGGTCATGCAGGATTTATTTGGCAAGGAACCACAGGCCGTGAAACTTGAAAGAGAGTCTACATAACGATATATGTAATTGGATTAAGGGGGAGATAGGGTGCTATCGATGTCAGCAACAATTATTGGATTGGTATCTATCAAAATATGCAAATAACACATTATTGCGTCTCTTATGGCCCAGTTGAAGGTATGTGTCCACGCCAACTTGTCCCATCTCTCCGTCGTTAGCTCGAGATGTCCACAATTCTTCTACAGGCTACCATCACCATGATCCATTACACACACTGACGCCCTTCTTGCTGCAACGAAAAGCAATCTTGAAACCCAAAAAGAAGACTAAAAATCCAAGGGGTAATCTGAAAGAAAAGTTATTCAAGACAAAAAACGCCGTGTCTGGGTACAGCATCTACCACACCCTCTCCTGCTCCTCTAGTAGGATCCCTACGGACACTACTTCTTCTGTGCCGGTGACTCATCTGCAGGAGCAGCTACACGAGAGGCGGCTACTGCGGCTGCCCAGCGCCGGGCATATGCATACCCTCCTTCTGGGCCTGATAGCCCTGCATCACGGGCACTTGGTTGCCAGCCCGAAGGGCCACTTCGCGATCTTGCTGGACGAGAGCGCAGCACAGACACCAGTATGAGGTGCAGCAGTCGGAGAAACCTGAGCCGTGGATGCCGTAGAGATCGCGGATCTCGCCGCGCTTGATGAGGTTGTAGCTGCGATGATGGTTAGCCAAATTTGACTATCAGGGATTCTGCCATCTTATAATTTGGAACCCGGGATTTTTTTTTTCTCCGACCCCTTCTTGTGTCACACTGTGCGTGGTTTGTCCAACAACGCGGGCCGAGGCAGTACAAAGGTATCATAGGGCGGGATGTGCTGTAAGAGAGAGAGGGAGGGAGAGAGAGAGGGAGGGAGAGAGAGAGAGAGAAAGAGAGAATCATTCTGAGAATGTACTTACAGGCATCCGCAACCGGTGAAGCACTGGATAGCAGACCAGAGGATACAATCAGAGTTCAGAGGATCGTGCGATTGGAGGGAAGGATCCTTGATGCGATCCATGGTTCGGCCGTGAACTGGAAAACGATGTCACTTGTTAGAGGGTTGGCCTATCAAGGATTCAAGAGAACTTGACCGAGAGTAACGCATTGCAGGATGAAAAACAAAAGAGCACAGTGAACACGAATATACAATACAAGCTTGTGAATTGAAAGAAAGTGAAAAAAACGAATAAACATCAATCACACCCAAACAGAAAACTCAAGAGCTGCATCATCCTTGAGAATGCTGGCGCATAACAACAGCGAAGGCAAAACACCGTGAAGACAAGACAGCACAGAAGAAAACCACTCGGACTCGGGACGACACGTACGAACGCATGGCAAACAGCAGCCAAGAAGAGAACTCTTCATGTCTCCAAAACAACTAAACAACCCAAACTGCCATTCTTGGCCCCGCGGATCGAGGCCGCGATTTTCCTCAGCGGTAACAGCTACCTGGTTCGAAGGCTCAGGCGGCGGCATGCCTTGCGCCTGTGGAGGGGGATGCTGCTGGATGGGCATTGGCCCTTGGTCTGAAGGATGTTGGTAAGCAGGTTGCTGCAACGGCGGCTGGTGGGGAACATCGTGATGCTCTTTCGTGTCCATGGTGGGAGCTGGTATTGTCGGTTTCAGGCGGTTCGCGGTTTGGATTTCAAAACGAGGCAGACGAGGTGTAGATTCAGCGGGGGAAGAAACGGTAAACAGAAGGGAGGAACAAGGAGGGAGGAACAAGAAGGGAGGAAAGTTTTGCTTTTGGTGTTTTCCCAGTGAGCACTAATCATACCTACGGCTTACTATGTACATATTTGTCTTGTCTCACTTCGGTTGTTGGAAGTAAGCAGCTAGTTACCTATTGTAACCTAGGCATGCATTGCTGGCGGGGCCCTCGACCATTTCAGCTCGGACCTGCATCATCATCATCATCATCATCATCATCATGCATGGATGATCATGGTTCTATCGAGGAATGCGATGATGCAAGCTTCACGGGCGGCGCGTGCATATCGGACGTGGTTTGAACGCTGCGTTTCAAAGCTTCAATATCCAACTCGTCGGAAGACCAATCTCTGACGCTGCAGTCTTGGAACTGCAATTCCATGGCCAACCGATGCTCTCAGCCTTCAACGTCCAGCATCAATCGATTTCAACGCGTACTCGCTTCCCGCTTAATGTCTGCACCTGTCCTGCCGTGCGTCTGCTCATGATGACAAAGTCTGGCATCACGATTCGCTCCCCGCGAAGCTTCCTCTCCCGTGGCGAGCACGCGTCCACCTCGAAGCCGAGCCGCTCATAAAACTGTCTCGCGTGTTTGTTGCTCACGAAGCAGGTGAGCATCACCTTGTCAACCGACTGGATGCGGTCGCCTGCCTCAAAGACGAAATGCATCAACTGCTTGCCAAGACCGCTCCTAAGAAAAAAAAAAGAATGAGGAAACAGGCTGAAATGAAATGAAATAAAGCCACTCCTGAGGCAGGGCAAGCCACGCCGGTAGAAATCGGCTACTTGCTACAGAGGCCCGAACGTACCCTTTCAGCTCCGTCTTAAGATGAATCTCGTAGCAGTACAGCACCGCCTCGCCGTTCTCATACGTCGGCATCATGGACATGAACCCACACACCTGGTCGTCGCGTAAAACGAGAATGTACCGCAGCTCCGGAGACCGCATCTCCTTCATCTTGGCCAACGGGTGCCATCCCAGCCCTGAGCCGCGGTAGTCGGCGCCGCTGGTCTCGTCAATGAGGTCGAAACATGCTCTGGCATGGGCGTCTTGCAGTGCTGCGGCCCCGATGAAGTGCAGAGCATAAACTATCTCGGAGGTGGGATGCTTCCAGTCCGGGGGGCTACGCCATCAATATGGTGTTCCTTCTATGTACGTACGTACGGCTAGTCAAAGAAAGCAAACAAACAAACAAACAAACACGAGAGAGAGAGTGAAAGAGGAAGGAAGCAGGTTTCGGTATAAGGACTTTAGATGAGCATTGGCAGAGGGGGTGAGTGAGGAACATACAGCGACGGCAGGTAGTCGGCGGTGAAGGCCGCGTCGCTCTTCGCAATGGCTTCTTCTATGGGTTGCGTCTCTTGTTTGCGTCGTGTCCTGGATGTGGTGCCGCGCGACTCAGTGTGCACCTGGACGGCCATGTCTGACGCAACTCATCCGCGGTGAGAATTGCCAGAGTTGTGCCAACCAACAAGAGAAAGAAAGGGGAAAAAACAACAAGAAAAAATACGGCCAATCACCAAGCGTAGGTAAGTTGGATTTTGGATAAGGAGCACACGATTGGAAAGACGCCGCGTAGAAAAACTGCAGTAAAGAATCAGGTATGTACATACTCCGTACGCCGCGTTTAATTATGTAGAGGCCCTTTTCCAGATACCACGAAAATCAAGAAACGAGAATGTCATGGGGACGTCCACGGCCCGCCACATTTTGCGCACAGAGAAACCGCGTGATGAAGGCTGATGAAGGTGTTCGGAATGCAACCGACTGGCGTGTTCCTGCGTCCGCCAGCCACTCCCGAGGTTCTTCCGCCCCGCTCCAGACTTGAAAGTTGACGCCATCCATGATCCGCATCAAGATGTCACGGCTTCTGCCTTGCCAGACATGAATTGCATGCGCCGATTTCATGAAGGTGCTCGCATAGCAACAACAAAGGCGGTTCACGCGCTGGTTTCTTGAGACACTCACGCAGAGGGGAGCCGGCTGCTCATGAGATACGCCACGCAGCTCATCCGAGCCCGTGGCTATGCCACTCGTCGCAAACTCGATGGCGTATTGAGCCTCGACCACGTACGTTTGTGATGGCTTCGTCTTTCGTCTTTCGTCTTTCGTCTTTCGTCTCTCCGTCGCCGATATCAAATGCCTTGCCATGCCGATTTTCTTGAAAATGGCAATTTCAAGGTCCGAAGCAAAAAAAAAGTGCACAAAGGACGTGTAGAGAACGACACGAGAAATACTCCCACTAAACTTGATGTAGTTCCTCCAACGATCCCGCGTCCTCTCCCTCTACAGGACTATCCTCCGCGCCACACGGCCCATTCGCGATACGCAGACTAAAAGCGAAACACGGCGCTTCGTCCGAGACGAATTCGAGAGCCATAGACACGTTACAGATATAGTGAGCTTTGCCCTTGATCTTGCCTACCCGCGAAACATGCCGATTCCAAGCTTTAGAGTCTCGGGAAAGACACGCACAAGGAGAAGACACGGTCTAATGCTTTCGTAGACTCATATTCGCTATCTTTTGTCAACGGGCAAGACACAGTGGCAAAGTATGGAGAGGTATATAGGCGGGTTATAGGACGTTAAAAAAAAAAAAAAAAAAAACCAGGAAACAAAACTGGTAGACCCATGCGTATATAAAACGACAAGCCAGGACGGCAGATCTACCAAGTGTCGGAAATCCTGCCAAATGATCGCATCGAAGATATCTGTTGTACAATGCCGTTAATCGCCCGTGAATCGTGATACACCTTTTCCTCGATAGCCTGCCCTGCGTGTATATCCCTCCGTGTCCTACCCCGATGGTAATTCTCTTCAGACCAGCCCTGATGGTATATCGCTTCCACAGTCTTGCGTATACACACACACACACACACACACGCATGTATATGTACGTATCCGCCGTCCGTACCGAATTGCAACTCGCAACTCGCAACTCGCAACTCGCAGCTCGCAGCTCACAACCCCCGTTCTAGCCTTGTCGCTGCTTGTGTCGCGGATTGACCTTGCAGATGATATACAAGTATCCATTATGTCTCTTGCCAGATTTTCGTCGGACAACCTATAATCGCATACCAAGTAACCCTCCCCCAAAAAGAGAAGGGAAAAGCTAGGCATCAGCACAACTACACCCTTTCAACAGCGCCAACAGACGTCAAGGGAAGGAGGCCGGGCCACTCTTACCTTGCAGTGCTCGCACCTCTTCTTCACGGAGCTCTGCACCTTCATACCCCTTGTTTGCTGCTGCATCAGGCTTGCGCCCAGCGGACTCGGCCTGCTTAGCGAGGTCATGCCGAAGAGGCTAGGCATCCAGCTTGTCGAAGGCGAGGCCGCGCGAAGGGCCTTGCCGGTGAGACATCCGATGGAACCGCTCAAGGCGATTGTGCGCAGGAGGGAAGTCATGACTGCGATGGTTGGGTTGTTTCGGTCCCCGGGATGGTTGTCGGCGTCGAGCCGGACGATGTTGCGATGGGTTTGTTGGTGGGACCGCTGAGGCTTCTCCATCTTCAGATCACGTGATGCGGATGAGCTAGCTGGTTGTCTGGATTTCTTTTTGGCGGTTCAAGACACGGGCCCACCCAACAGGCGCGACTTGGAAGGTGGAGTTGTTGATACATATGGAGAGCAGACAGAATGCTACATACATATGTACATATGTAGTTATGTATCCCCATGATGTAAAGCTTCACTCCAAGCCTCTTGTTCTTTTCATCATCGTCGCGAATTGAGTACATACAGCTTTGCGGAATAGTCTCCACTGTAACGCTTTATCGCTGTCCCCTTCGCGTTCCGGCTTTACGACCGACTCATCAGTGCAAGCCACTGAAAACCCGCCAAAGGCCCCTCAATAGTTGACGGAAATATGTAAACTGGTCTCGCGATAAGTACGATCGATGTACCTAGCTCTTTGTCACTAACCTATTGCTGGTATGTACTTTGATCGATGAGCCAACTATGCTGTAAAACTGAATACATACATACATACATACATGGTCTTCATCGAGCTGTCCCCCTGTCCAGTCCGTGACCTGAAGTGAGCCTCCGGACCGCCAAGGGGATTAGGCCTATCCATCATCACTGATCAGTCGCATCTTTCACGTGCTTCGCCAACAATCACCCAATTCCAATCGTGTTCAACCATCACAGCGTTTCCATGGCTCAACGCGAGGGGCTCAAATTGAGCTGGCTGGCTCTCACGGCTATGTATTCGTTCAGGAGAAGTCACTCCGATCCGAGCTTTCTCATGCGCGTACAACATCCCCGAATTAGACGCTAACGCGCGCGTCTCAATGGCGCAACAGATCGACGTACTGCTCATCAATACCGCAAGCGGCTCTCTATGTATGTATGTATGTATGAGAAACAATGTTCCCCGCTGAATTCAAATCTTCAGCGCACGCAAGTTGCAACTCCAGTCATATAGACTTCAAACGCCGTGTATTTTCCACAAAGTCCAGTATGTAAGTGCCTCTCCCCTATATGCATTAAATCAGGCTTACTCCACGATCCCACCTAACGCCCCCCCCCCCCCCCCCCCAAAAAAGAAAAAAAAGAAGAAAAAAACGCCATAGAAGAAGAGACAGAGCCAATAGAGCAAAAGAAATGCGAAGAAAAAAGCAGATTTGAAACTGAGAGCAAAGAAACTCCGCGCCAAAACCAAGGCAGATCCAGCCATGTCCTAGTCGACTGCTTCACACTCTTCTCCCCTCAACTCAGTTGTATCCCGACCAACCTTTCCGGGCCACCGAGACAAGCAGCGTCACCGCAGCTTCAAAGTCATGGCATGGGACCCCATCCTTGACCACCGCGCCGGGCTGCAGCTCTTCAACATGGTCCGGCATACCACCTAACACCATCTGCACACCCCCCCCCCCAATGATGCCCTTATCGTCTTCGTGGCAAATGCTGCTCTCCTGGACTTTCCTGACCGACCTGCTGTACATTTATAGATTGTTGCATTTGTTATCAACATGGCCCCATCTTTCAACGCTGCCAAGTCCGTGAAGGAGCTGAGACAGGCTGGGCAGCTGCTGCAACGAGTCAAGATGGCTCTTGTTGTCCCGCACAAAGGGCCTCCTGAATTCGGGGGCAGTACATCTCGCCATTGCTATCCAGTAGGAGTCTCGGGACATCAGGTCGGACCGACTCGGTCGATTGGAGTCTAAGGAGTCCCGTCATGGAGGATAGGACTGGGGCATCTGGGTTGAAGTCTGAGCCGTGCCAATCGGGGAAGGGAGTGTCGAGGATCTGCCTCTTTTGTGTCTTGAGGTGGTCGACTTCGCCGTCTAGCCAGCGCTGGAGAGTGCAGCCTGCGCAACGCCTTCGGTGGGGATGCGGTACGTGGAGGGCAAACGAGGAGTAGAACTCCTCTAGTGTTTCGTATCCGCAAGATGAACAGAAGACCATGTGCTTTCCCATCACGTTGGAGTAGTAATTCGACCAGTCCTGGTCCATGTATCTCTCTAAACCAAGCCGGACGGGTTTGAGCAGATCGTATAGAATTGTTTGACGGGCTGGCTCGTGTCTGACTTCCGCGTATCGATACATGGCGTCTAGAAACGTGGGCACTGCGAGCGGGTAGTTCGGCACGTGGTTCAAGTACGTGCAGAAGGCCTTGTCCTGGTCGAATAGCAGACCTAGCTCCATCCTCTTGGCCTTCATAAAGGCTTTCAGGATCATCTTGAAGAATCCTCGCTGTGCGACATCTAGCTTCAGGGGGGGGCCAGCTCAGTCCATACGTCGGCCGTGGTATCGCTTGCAAATAGGGTCCCCTTGTTATAATTGGGGTAGAAGTCCAGGCTTGTAACTTCTGGCAGGCCTCTCTTTCGACGATCGTAGTTGACCTCGTAAATGAGGTCAATGAGACAAAGGATATCGCCGAAATAGATCAGCGGGCATTCGTACATGCCAAGCATGCGAACATTTGGGCACGCTCGGAGGATAATGGCAACCAAGCGACGATCCAGATAAGCTATCTTCTGGAAATACAACACCTTGAACGAGTTTTGCTGTAGAAGAATTTGGCTCACTAGCAGAACGATCAGCAAATCTCACTGCAGCAGGATCACGCCCGAGCGGCGGTTGGTTCGAAAAGTTGCGGCGTTCATATCCCAGCTTTTCTGAAAGCCCTACTGTTAACTTGACTGCATAACAGCTGTGGGATGGGAAGAGGGCCCAACTTACAACGCTGTTCGACATGGCCAGTGTCACACGTGTAGGCACACCGATCCTCACCTACGACATTCCAACCGGGCGCTGTGCACCGACGGAGATCCGTGATCGTACAGCGCTTGCCGGTTCAGGCAGTACAGGCACACTTAACAAACGGAGGCGTCTCAGT